>PVKH010032774.1:0-12120 GCA_004027955.1 Chaetophractus vellerosus | reverse complement strand
CACTGTAGGCTAAGAAATGCCTGCCCCATTGTGTTACTGACTTCTCCTTGTCTCTGGGCCCCTGGCTTCCCTTACCATGGCCCTTAAGATCCTATTAGATGTGCCAGCTGGGCCTTGAGCCTCAGCGGAGGTGCAGCACCTACACTCCAGTTCACTGGACTCACCTACGACAACTAACAAGAAGGTGAGGACTGGCAACCATCATACCAGGGAAATGAGAGAGCATACTACTGCAGGCAAAAGAGTCCCATCCGCCGGCTGTATGGGATCGAGGCCCCCTCTCAATTGGTGGTGGAGTGGACATCACCATCCCAGAGTCCTCAGGATTGGGGAGTAAACTATGGACTGGAGTGGACTTACTGGTAATCTACTATAGACTCATTGTGATTCTAGCAATGGAAGAAATTACTACATTGATGTGGAAGCAGTGGCCACTGGAGGCTCTGGAGGCACGGAGAGAAAAAAACAGGTGTAATATAGGGACTTTTTTGAGACTTGGGAATCGTTCTGAATGACATTGCAATGACAGATATTGGCCATTTTATATCTTCCCATAACTAGCTGAATTGTGTGGGAGAGAGTGTAAACTACAATGTGAACTATGGTCTGTGCTCAGTGGCAATACCCCAAGATGCATTTATCAGTTGCAATGAATGTGCCACACTAATTAGGGATGTTGTCTATGTGGGAGGGTGTGGGAGGTGTGGGGAGTGGGGCATATGGGAATCCCTATATTTTTTGTGTAACATTTATGTAATCTAAGCATCTTTTAAAAAATAAAAAATATTTTAAAATTAAAAAAAAAAAGAATCCTGTTAGAACACATTCCACCTGGCCTCAAGAGAAATTTAGGCAAGAACATTGTGTAATTGACATACCCCATTACATGAGTTCTCCCTCCAAGATCTTCCCATTATTTCATTCCAGTGCTTAAAAACTCTCCTGCACTCTCTCTCCCCTATTGTAACAGCTTTCTAGCCTGCTCCTCCCTCTTTCCCTTCTGGTCTCTCTCCTGTAACTTTGAATAAAGTCCTCCTTGCCTGCTTCATATTGTCTGGTAAGATCATATATGTATGTATATAGATATGACTCAAACCAGGCCCCATATTTAATTCTAGTGCTTCCATTGATTTTGTGTTAATGATAAGTTTCTGAACCAAATCTAATCTTTAGTTTCTCCATTTGTAAAATGGTGACCAAACCTCTCAGTTCTTAGTGTGCGATCTGAACTGCATGTGCTCAATAGTGCCTCCTGGGGGCAGTGAAAGAAGGCACAACTTAAGGATTCTTGAAGTGAAGTCCCTCATTTTCCCCCAACATCCTACCAATTACTTCTGCCCGCCTGGAATATGGGCAGTGAGTCTCAACTCTGTCTCTGCCTCACATTGAACTGGTAGCTTGTAAAACAAGGCACAGTTCAGGTCCCATGAGATCATGATTTCATAGGAGATTCTGGCATATATCCATTTAACGCCCAGTGAGGGGAGTTGTGTCTGTGCTCTGCCTCGTTGAGCAAAAAAGCTGAGTGTAAATAAAAATGACTAGCAACACTAATATGATTTTGCTTGCACTCCCCTCAATCTAGCAGAAAACTGAAGCCCAATTTCATGTTGAGAACACCGGTATGGTATCTCATTTAATTCTTTAAAAACAACCCTGAATTAGCCGTCAGGGAATGCAAGTCAAAACCCCAGTGAGATACCACATCACACCTACTCAAAGGGCAAAAATCAAAAGACAGTAAGTGTTGGTGAGGATGTGGGAAAACTGGGATCCTTATACAATGCAGGTGGGAATGGTAAATGTTGCGATCTCTTTGCAGTCTAGCAGAGCCTCAAAAACATAGTTACAATATGACTCAGAAATTCCACTACTAGGATACATCCAAGAGAAATGAAAACAGATTTCCACCTAAAATCTTATACAAGAAAGTGCATAGCAGCATTATTCACAATAGCTAAAAAGGTAGAAAAAACTCAAATGCCCACTAATTGATGAATGGATAAATAAAATGTGGTATATCCATACAATGGAATATTATTTGGCAATGAAAAGAAATGAAGTACTGATATATGTTACAAAATGATGAACCTTGAAAACATTATGCTAAGTGAAAGAAGCCAGATACAAAAGGCTACATATGAGTCTATTTATATGAAATGCCTTGAAAACGCAAATCTATAAAGGTAAAAAATACATTAGGGAATGAGGGAAGGGGAGAATTGAAACTGACTGCTTAAGAGCTAGAGTTTCTTTTTGGGGTGATAGAAATATTCTAGAATTAGATAGTGATGATGGTTTCACAAGATAGTGAATATACAACCCACTGAATTGTACACTTTAAAATGGTGAATTTTATGTTATGTGAATTATATCTCAATTTTTTAAAAGTCAGTTATGTGACAATTCCTTCTAGTAATTGGTATTCTGTCATATTTCTAGCATGCAAGGGCCAGATTATAATCTTCCAAGCACTAGATAGGACTGGTGACTGGAGTTCCCCACCTTTGGTATAGGCTTAATAAAATTCTAACACTACCTTTTCTTTAATCAAACTTTTTGCAAGGAAATGAAACCTGTATTTGATGCTACCTTCATTTAGTGAGGCATTTGGTTTGGCTAGAAAGTAAATTTACATAATGACACTGCTTAAATTGAGAACACAATTGTTGTAAAGAATATTTTGAGTTAAGCTCTCCTGTAGTCAATCTCTTAATTTGTGTACACACCAGGAGACCTCATCCTTCCACACTTTCCTTTCCCTCTTCTCCCTTCTCTTTCATGTGCTCCCCAACAAGGATGTTCTGCCAAAACCTGGGTGTCATTCCAGACTGCTCCCTCTCCCACATCTGTCTCATCCACACATCAAATAATTTCTTAATTTAAAAATATAGGGGCCAGCTCGATAGCCCAGTGGATAGGGCACCGGCATACCACATGGGAGGCCCTGGGTTCGGTTCCCGGGGACCTCTCCTAGCGGGCAGACTGCCTTGAGAATGGCAAGCCGCCATGGGCGGGCCAGAGCCGCCGTGGGCAGGGCAAAAAGCTGCCACGGACAGGGCAAAAGCGGCCACGGGAAGGGCAGGTCGCCCGCGAATGGAGCGCAGCCAGCCACCCGCGAACTGAAAGCCGGCCGTGAATAGAAGCAGAAGCCGCCCACAAGCGGGGAAAGCCGCGCCTGCGCAGTGACCAGTTTCGGCGCGTCGCCGCAGCGGGGGGGGGGGGAAGGGAAGATATGTAATAAAATAAATAAATCTTTAAAAAAATAAAATAAAATAAAATAAAATAAAATATATATATATTCTTTCCTAATCACTGAAATATTAGAAAAGCTGCCCAAAATTCATCTTCCATACTGATAAAACCACAAGCCTAACCATGTTACCCCCATGCTTAAAACCCTCCCCATGATCCCCTCGATTAAGTCTTATATTCTTTGGCCTAGCAAAGGAGGAGCCCCCAAAATGGACCTTGTCTCCCACTTCTGAGTCTTTTTACATGTCTGTCTCCCACACACCACTGACACTGAACTACTTGGATGGTGGTTTTCAGGCAGACCACCATATTTCACCCCCTCAGTATTTGCTCATGCTGGCCCCAATGCTTGAAACATCCCTCCCACCTCTCTCCTCTACCACACACCCACGTAGTTAATCTCTATTTGTCCTTCAAGGATACACTCAGGCATCATATTATTTGAGAAGCTATTTCCACACCAGGCTGGGACAGATGCTCTTCCTTCATTCTCCCATGAAACCCAATCTCTCTCAGACATGACAGTACTGTATTATACACAACAGACTCTATTCTGACCCCCGAAGATTCCCATCTCCTGGTATCCATGCCCTGTGTAATCTCCTCCTCGTGAATGCTGGCTGGCCCAGTGACTTGGCTCTGATCAAGAGAATACAGTAAAGGTGAAGGGATGAAATGAGGCTACATAAGATGTGACTCCCATTTTACTAAGACTCTCCCTCTTGCTGACTTGGATGAAACAGGCTGCCACGTTGGGGAGGCCCATGTGACAAGCAAGCAACAGCCAGTAAGAAACTGAGGCCCTCGTCCAGCAGCCATGGAAGTAGTGAATCCTGCCAACAACCATGTGAATAAACTTGGAAGCAAATTGTTCTTCAGTCGAGCCTTCAGATGAGACCCCAGCTTTAGCCAGCACTTTAATTGCAGCCTTGTGATTCCCTGAATAGAGGACCCAGATACTGTGCCTGGATTCCTGATCCACTGAAACTAATAATAAATGTATATGCCTTAAGCTGCTAAGTGAATGGTAATTTGTTGTGCCATCTCAACTCCCCTGCCACTAGAATATAGACTTTTTCTAGGGAAGGGAATCATCTAATTCACCTTTGTATTCCTAAGATTCTTGATGCTCAGTTAGACCTTCGATAACTGTTTGTTGAACTCTTGTCAAACTGAACCAGTCTGCCCTAATGCTTCTGCATGTTTGACTGCCCTGGTTTGACAGTACCACCAGATGGCCAACACAGGGAATGGTGACCCAATCTTGCTTCGCCCTCCTAAACGGAGGCAGCTAACCATCTCTGTCTTCCATATGCCATGACACACAGTTAAGTTACTCCACCTCCAAGGGTATGTCTTTTGGATGTGCACAGGCACAAATCCACCTGTTATATCACTTTCTTCATATTTCTGTTCCAATCTGTACCCCCAAAATCTCTCTCATTCTCATTCACGTGCTCTCTCTCTCTCTGCCTCTCCCTGTCTTACCTCCTCCTGTCCTGCCTCAACTGCATCATGCTCTGACTCACTCATTCATATCCAACCACTTGTGAGCCAAGAAATCACCATGAGCACTGCTACTTGACAAAGATGATATGGCTATATAAGGAAAAAGAACAACATCAGTTTACAAATGATACTGAACAAAAGAAAGTACTTTAGGAAAAGTACCATCATAGGTCAGATATGTAATACACAAAGAGAGAATCAGATTTTTTAAACATCTAAAAGAATATACATCCATGCACTGAGTTTCTAAAGTGGACAAGTCGTGATTTGGGGGGCTGATGATTAACATCAGGATATGAAGTCTCCCGTGCTCTAAGTGCTGTGAAGGCTCAAAGAAGTTCTTTAAACAATCCATGATGCTCGTCCCCTGAGGCCTTCTGTGGGCATGGGCAGGGTTGGTGCTAGAGAGCATGCACAGAGCTTTAAGGCAGGTGGAGAGGCGGCAGTGATGATGAAAAAGCAGTCACCATTCTTTCCAAACCACCATGCTGCCACGATGAGGGAGGGGAATTACAGCATTCAAGAGATGTTCACCATTGAGAGGATCAACCTCCTCTAGAAAAATCTGCCTCAGAGGTCTCAAACCTCCGTGAAAATGAAACTACAGCTGGGTTAAAAACAGAAGCAGGGTTTCTTTACAGAGACCCCCTCTGCCAGAGGTTTTAAGCTCGAGCCTGAGCTAAAACGATAGTAAAACTATTTTACAATCCCTAGAGAACTAAAAGGCCCAAGGAAAGTTGTCTATATGATGGGCAGAAGTTAACACCCAGAATTAGGTAGATATGGCCTTTCTGGAAAAAGTTATCTCATTATTGTACTGAAAAATGAGCCTCACAATTATGAAAAGATATAAGCACAGAACCATTCACTGCAGCAAACTTACAGCAAAAATACTGGAAATAACCCAGAACTACCCATAGGAAACTGGATGAATAAACTACAATCAGCCACACAGTGGAATACTATGCACCTATAAAAAGAAATGAGGACTATCTTTATGAATTACGATGGACGGATCTCAAGGATATATTATTAAGTGAAAAAGGCAAAGTGCAAAAGTGAGAGTTTGAATGCTACCATTTATTCGAGAAAAGGAGGACATAAATATCTGCATGTGCATGTTTATTTAAAACTATGGCATGAAGACCACAAGAAAATTAAATATAGTTACCTATAGAAGGGAGAGCATAGAATGTATTAGATAGATAAAATCTAAACTTTTCCGGATATAGCATATTGTACGGATTTTACTTTGGAACACTAAATCATCTAGATTATTATAACACAACATTAATATTAAAAAATACCAGGGGAGTAGATGTAGCTCAGTGGTTGAATACCTGTTTCCCATGTACAAGGTCCTGGGTTCAATCCCTAGTACCTCCTAAAAAAGTAGATAGATAGATAGATATAGATATAGATATATAGATTATATAGATAGATATAGATATATACCAAATCAAAAGTGAAAGGAAACAAATGAACCTAACTGTATTGAATCAATCACTAACTGTTCCACTATTAGTAGAAGAGCCACATAAAAAGGAACTGATTCAAATGACTTAAAAAAAATGATAATTTAACTGTTCACCTTTAGTGGGATACACATTAAAGTAAAAAATCACTGGGCGGAAAAAACTGTTTTCAGTGATCAGAATGACCATGAGGTAGTATGGGTCATTTTCTCTGAAACAGCGTTGTGTGTTGTGGGACAGAATAAATGATGGGTTACCTTGGTGTTATTAAGAACCAGGATTTTTGACATAAGAAAAAGGAGATAAAAATATAAGACAAATAAGGTTAAAGAAAAGCCTTGTAGGCTTAATTTAGTATTGGCAATCTAACTAAAAACTGCTGGTATATTTTATCTTTAAAAAATATATATTTCTTTCCTGGCTATTTCCACTTGAAAAGCCCAGGAACTGACCATTCCCTTAGCAATGAGCACCCCACGCCTGCACCATGCCTCTAAATACCATCTTCCAATGAAACAAATTAGAGTCCTGGGAGAAATCACTGATTCCATATCGAGGGCAGGGAATGAACACAATGACTCTGGAACATCTTGTCTAGCAAAAGGTAAGAAATCTGTCGATGATTACCAGAGTCATATCAAAAGGACACATATCAAAAGGACATATCATAGTAGCCTAAAGGACAACTGAGTACCAGTGAGGACAATAACTGCAATGGACTAGGACACATCTAATATTTGTAAACTGCTAAGTTTATAATAATACTAAAAACATCATTGGTTGCCTTTGGAGGATGGTAGGAAACCAACTCATTATTTTGAAAACTGGTAAATAAAAGCAAAAACTCAAGCATTTTCCCTGCCTTTTCCACATGAACAGTACCTCAGGATAACCAGGTAGTTGCTAAAGGGAAGTTTCTTTTTATAGAAGCATAGAAACAACCCATAATGGACTAATGGTCCTAAGCAATGGTCATCACTGGCTGCTAACATCACAAAAAGAGGGGCAGACACCCTGTGCCTTCTGACGGAGGTACATGACACTACCCATAAAATAGTCTTACAAAAACGTAAATAAACAAACCTGAATCCAATCAAGGTTCTAGATCGAACTACCAATATGCAGGGAACACAGGGCCAGAAGAACAGGTCAAGTGATACCACAGGAGTATAATCAGCAAAATCCAGACTGTGGGAAACTGTGCTGGACAAATGACCCAGTTTCTTCAACAAACAAATTACAAAATAAAAAGAAAGAGAGAAAGGAGAAACCTGCAGATTAAAAGATACTTAGGGGCCAGCTGTAGCTCAGTGGATAGGGCGCCAGTACACCACATGGGAGGCCCCGGGTTTGGTTCCGGGGGACCTCTCCGAGGGGGCAGACCTCCTGAGAAGGCAAGCCTCCATGGGCAGGGCAAAAAGCCTCCACGGGCAGGGCAAAGCTGCCACGGGCAGGGTGAGCCGCCTGCAAACGGAGCAGAGCCACCCGGGAACGGAAACAGAGTCACCCACAAGCGGGGCAAGCCGCCTGCCTGCGCAGTGAGCTGACTCGGCACATCGCCGCAGCAGGGGGAGACAAAGCAGACACAGAAGAACACAAAAATGAACACACAGCAAGAACAAGCAGCAAGCAGAAATGGGAGGGATATGTAAAAAAAAAAAAAACCCCAAAAAGATACTTAAAAAACATATCAACCAATTGCAATGGGTGAATCTTATTTGAAAGATGATTTAAATGATTTTTTTTTTTAAGAAGGTAATCAGGGAAATGAGAACGCTATCTTGGTATTTGATGATATTAAGGAATGCTAAGATTTTAGTTATGTTTTTATTTTTAATAGTTATATACTAAAATAGTTATAGATGAAATAATATGATTCTTAGATTTACTTTAAAATAATCCTAGGATAGAGAGTGAGCAATGTAGATAAAAGAGTGGCCTTAATTTTTTTTAACTGTTGAAGCTGGGTGATGTGTATACGAAATTTCATTATACTGTTCTCTTTTCTTTCACATACATTTAAACTCTTCCATAATAAAAAATGTTAAATGATGAGCCTTCAAATTTGTCTTGTATATTATCAGTGATAGCCAATATATACTGATAGTTCTATTCAAAGCCATATATTAATTATGTCATAATCACAACTCTAAGAGGCGGTACCTTTACTATCCCCATTAAAAAGAGGAAGAAACTAAAAATTGAAGAATTCATATCATAAGACTCATAAGTGATACAGATGAGGTTATAACCTAGCTCTATCTGACTCCAGACCCCAAGTGTTGAGTGAGAAAAACAGAAACCACTCTACATATTTTAAGCAGAAAGGGATTAATCTTTATAAAGGTGTTGGGAAGTCTGGAAGAGAAAAAGAATGATGGAAGTGGAGCCGGGAAAACTAAAAAGATGAGGAGGTAACATCCAGAGATCAGAAAACTGTTAACACCTTGGGCTGGAACCCACGAGACCACACACAAGCTGTGCCAGAATGCCAGAAGTGCTGGTACTGTCACTGTTAAAGTTGAACCACAACACTTAGCAGGAAGCCCTGCTATTGCCTCTGCCAGAGGAACTGCTCTAAGTGGGGGGAGTCCTCTTTCTTTCTCTCACATTCCATTTCCATTTTCCTGCTATTATCTCTTATTTGCAGTATCTAAGAAGAAAACAGCTGGCCAAGGAATCTGGAAGATGCAGTTTGCAGGCTTCTAGCCTCATATAATACAAAGAAGAATATGAGAAAGTAGGAATGGAGCTGAGAAGTAAGAGACAAATAATAAACACAACTCTTGTGCTATACTTTTTGTCAAAGTTACAATGTCAAATTGGAATTGCTTGATGTACAACCTTAATGTGAAGTTTCATGCTTTTCCTCTCTTTTTCCATTATGGTAGCCACTATGTGGATATTAACTACTTGAAAATGTGGGTAGTCCGTATTGAGATGTGCTGTTAAGTGTGAAATGTATACCAGATTTCAAAGATTTAATTTAAAATGTAAATTATCTCAATATGTTTATATTAAGACCATGTTGAAATGATAATATTTTCAACATATGGTCAAATAAATTATTAAAATTAATTTCATCTGTTTCTTATTACTAATAGAAAATTAACTGCATGTGTAGGTTACATGTGTGTCTCACATTATATTTTTATTGGCCAGTGTTGCTCTGGAGCTACAAACGAACCCAAGCCATACTTGGCAGTCTGTGAACCACAACACCCACGGCTATTCTCAGCAAAAGACTCCACCAGACTTTATGTTCACTTTCAGGCTGTTCTCTTGGATCCCAATCGTGCCTGCCAACTTTGAGCTGCAGGCTTAGAAAGCCTGACCTTAATTCTGCCTCTGGCTCCTATGCTTGATGTAATCACATAGTTGTCTGATCCTTGGTTTTCCTTTATTGGCTTTGACCGACTTACCCCACACACTCACAGTTCTCCATACTCCCCAAGTAGGAGTGCTTCACCTTGCAGAACCCAATCCCCAACCCCTAACCCTTGTCATCTAGCCAGCACCCAGCCAAAATCTTTCTTTCCCACAAAAGATGACACTATCAGGCACAAACAATGAAAGCTCATGAAGGGCAAAGCTATGTCTTTTTCATTTTTGTATCACCAAACACCTATAGCAGTGCCTAATATGAGGCAGGAAAGTCATAAGAACCCATAAGGTTCACAAGGACTGTGCATCTGTTCAATTCAGACAATCCTTTTCCAAAAAAAACAAATCTATTTTATTGATACAAAGTAATAAATCATAAATCCAGCCAAAGTGGACAATCAATGGTATTTGGTATAATCACATAGTTGTGCATTCATCACTTCAATCATTATTAGAGCATTTTTCCTTATTCCAATAATAATAATAATAATAATAATGAAACAAATAAAAACTCATCATCTCTCAATCTCTCTATGCTTTCCCTGGCATACATACTGTTTCCATCTCTCTGGTTTATTTGTATTTATATTTTGTAAAAAACAGTCTTATATATGCAATATTAACCATATTCATATTTCACATAAGGTTTCACTGTTATACAGTCTCATGTTACATTTTTTAGTTTTCCTTCTAGTAATATACATGACCTTAGACTTTCCCTTTCAAGCACTCTCATACCCATATAATAACTCTGCTAGTCAAACACCATGATATGCCCTCACCATTTTCATTCATTTCCAAAGATTTACAAACAGCCTTTTTTTAAATCAATTCTGCACAGTTTAACCCTCAGCTTTTCATTCTCTACCCTCATTCTATTACCTAGTGACCTGTATTCTAATTATTAACTCCATGATTAATAATAGCACAATCATACAGTATTTGTACTTTTGTGTCTGTTTTGCTTCACTCAACATAATGTCCTCCAGGGTCATCCATGTTGTCATATGCTTCACAACTTCATTTCTTCTTACAGCTGCATAATATTCCATCATGTGTATATACCACAGTTTGTTTATCCATTCATCAGTTGATGGACACCTGGATTGTTTCCATCTTTTGGCAATTGTGAATAACACCGCTGTGAACATCGGTGTGCAGATGTCTGTTTGTGTCTCTGCTCTCAGTTCTTCTGGGTATATACCTAGTAATGGTATTGCCAGGTCACATGGCAAGTCTATATTCAACTTCCTTAGGAACTGCCAAACAGTCCTCCACAGTGACTGTACCATTCAACATTCCTACCAACAGTGAACAAGCTTCCCTATCTCTTCGCATCCTCTCCAACACTTGTAGTTTTCTGACTTTTTAATAGTTGGCCAATCCATTTGACAGTGTATTTTTATCCTCACCTTAAGAGGAGTCATACAGCTTCTTCTCCAAGGTTACAAAGCTTTGTATGGCAGAGCTGGAACTCAAGCCCAGCTCAGCAAGTACCTTTCCATTACACCAGTGTATTAGTCAGGGTTCTCCAGGGAAACAACCAACAGGATAAACAACCCAGTTTTGAAACTCAGCAGATAAATTGCAAATGGAAAAAAGAGAGAGAGGGAGGGAGAACCTATAGATTAAAAGAGACTCAAGAGATATATCTGCCAATTACAATGAATGGGCCTTATTTGGATATGAATGAACTATAAAAACTCATATACAAGGCAATTGGAAAATTGTGCCTGATATAAAGTCATCAAATTTTCAGGTGTGATAATGATTTTGTGTTTTTGTTAAAAAAAAAGTTCTTATATTTAAAAGACACAGACTGAAATATCTATAGATGAAACAGAAAATCAGTGCCTCGAAGAAAGTGGACAACCCCCTCCAATGCCTTTAGAGGTAAAATAGCACAATGAAATAAGGACAGAGTTTACCTGAAAAACTAGCTCAGAGTCACCAGGTGTGTGATCATCATCACGCCACTTTAACCCCTGCCCCTTTGCTCCCTCCCTAGCAATGTGGGGTGAAGAACACTACCTGGACCCCTCACCTTCCCAGAATCCCAAGGATCACTAAGATAACTTCTCCCACATCTGCTTCATCACCCTCTAATTAAGCCCACATCTCCCAAAGGACATGCCTACAAAAGAAACACTAATTCTAATTTAATTTTATGTTTCTTTCAGCACTGTTCTTTCAACACTAAATATATTCCAGCTACTTAATGAGTTAAATACCTTTTTAAGGTAACCTAAAAGCCTAAATGCCACATATAACATTGTTTCTATATGCAAATCCTTTCCCAATACCAGCTAGGTACCTTAGAAAGCATTTTTGCCATAAAATCTGCACATAACAATGCCTTTTATATTAATCCAAAGCATTTTGTGATTGATTTTCAGGATTCAAACTTCTCATCTTTGATCAAGGAAAGGTTCTAGCCCTTTATCCCACTTCCTTCTTGAAAATCTCAACAAATGGAAGGGAGAATGTGTGTGCAACT
>PVKH010032773.1:0-12137 GCA_004027955.1 Chaetophractus vellerosus | reverse complement strand
ATATTGATATTTTTATTTTAGGGTGATCCAGGAGTTCCAGGTTTCAAAGGAGAAGCTGGCCCCAAAGGGGAACCGGTAAAGCTTCAATTCTTTTAAGTGATAAGAAGAACATAAATATTGTTTAGAAGTGTACAGCTCAAAATACTCAAGTGTTTAAAATAATAGCAACAAGAATTATAATGCTTTGGGATGGAAATTGTTTAATATAGTTTAAAGTTTGTGATTCACTTTATTAAGTGAGTTCTCCTGACCGTAACTTACTTGTCCTGAGGCTCTAGTTTTAGTGACTGTCCTCTTGTTTTCAATAGGGTCCTCATGGCATTCAGGGTCCAATAGGCCCCCCTGGTGAGGAAGGCAAAAGAGGTCCCCGAGGTGATCCAGGAACAGTTGGCCCTCCTGGTCCACTGGGAGAAAGGGTAAGATTTCAATAATAAAACAAATTCTTACAGTTGTAGGGAATTACACAAGTCAGTTTGGGGTAGTAGAGGAATGAGCAGTTAAAAGAAATGCTTTCATGTAAATTACATAGTTCAGTAACATTATCTGTGAATAAAAGAAGCCAACTGTTTAATCATTACTTATTCATTCAACTAGTATTGGTTGAACAACTGCTCTATGCCTAATTTGATGTATTGGTATAAAGGATCTATCAATGGACAAGAAGTCCATGGTTCCAGCCCTCATGGTGCTTACATTCTAGTGGGGAGGTAGACAATAAATGAGTCAACAGGTAAATAAAAATAAGATCACAAATTTTAATAAGGGTCATAAACACATTAAATCACAGGGTACAATGGTGGAGAGCAACTGTGGTTTTATGAAAGTGATGCAATGTTAGATTAGAAGGTTAGGAAATAGGGTTCTCTGAGGAAATGGCGTTTTAAAGAATCCTGGAGATGACAATAAGCCAGTAAGAGAACCTGGGAGAAAGAGCTTCTTTGGCAGAGGAAGCTGCAAATGCAAAGCCAGGAGACCGGAAAGGACCTGATAATTTTAAGGAGCAGAAAAGGTAACTGTGACTCAAGTATAATGAACCGGTCTGAAATGAGCAACAATAATCACACCGTTCATTTGTATAGAGATTCAGAAAATGCAACGGACTTCACATACAAAACAAATACTGATGCATGCTATTGTTTTTTTTTTTTTTTAAAGATTTATTTTTTATTTATTACATATCCCCTCCTTTCTGCTTGTTCTTGCTGTGTTCATTTTTGCGTTCTTCTGTGTCTGCTTGTCTCCCCCACCTGCTGTGGGAACCCGCCCAGTCAGCTCACCACGCTTGCGGGGGCTTGACCTGCTCACGGGGGCTTGCCCTGCTCACGGGGGCTTGCCCTGCTCACGGGGGCTTGCCCTGCCAATTGGGCTACAGCCTGCCCCCCATGCTACTGCTGACATTTTGATCACTGTAGAAGGTATCACTCCTTAGCCTCTCGTAATTAGATGTAACTGTTTCTTTATATTCAATTTTACATTGAACTACTAGAATATTTCTTGATTTGAAGGATTATTTGGATCAGCACTTTTATCTTCTTCAACAATGGAAACTTACTCTGTATGGTCAGATTTTTTTTTTTTCTTATACATATCTATTGGCAGGTTGGTTTGATCACAACACCTTAAACTTTATAGTTCTAAAAATAAAAATGACTCACTTAATATATATTACTAAATGTCAACAACTAAGATGGCATTTTGGTCATTTGTAGGGTGCTCCTGGCAATCGTGGTTTTCCAGGCTCTGACGGTTTACCTGGACCAAAGGTGAGGTTTCCACATCAATGCTGAAGCTCGTGGGTGGTGCTGGGTAATAAAAGAGGTCATTTTCCAGCATCGTGATCTAGCCGTGGTCCTCATGGGTCCATATCTAGAAAAGAGGTGGACACAGATGTCTAACTCCAAACCTCTCTTGCTTAATTACTGAGTTTTAGAGGGAAGGATAACAGTTGGAGGAATATGGAAGCTTGTTTTAGACTTGTCAGGGATATTGCTTGAGAAGTAAAGGTAATGTGTGTCCTCTAGGTGATGAGTATTTTCCCTTAGTTGGAAATTCAGACTTATTTAAAAATTCTCTTCCTTTTTTTATTCTTAATGGTTGGAGTGTGGCGCTAAGGACATCTTTCTTGAGTTAATGAAAAAAAAAAAAAATTCTACAAGGAATCCAAAATACAGCAAAGGGTGAAGTGACATTGTTTACCAAGAAGTCTTTCATTAACTACTTTGACAAACTACTCGGTAAACATTTAACTATTAGTGCCTTGATTTGTCAACAAGAACTATATATAAATATATGATATGATTATATACATAGTCTATACACATATGCATATGATATGAGATGTGATTACTTTGTTTCCTTGAACTCCTTTTTTTCCCTGACAAATTCTGCTTTGCTTTGTAACAGGGAGCTCAAGGAGAGAGGGGTCCTGTAGGATCTTCAGGCCCTAAAGGAGGTCAGGGTGATCCAGGACGTCCAGGTGAACCTGGGCTGCCTGGTGCTCGGGTAAGATCACAGCTGCTGTTTGCTACATTAACCCAGAAGAAATGTTTCTGAACATGCATTGAAAGGATTTTTTTTTTAATTTTAGATCTCTTTCACAACTTGGAGCATTTCTTTGTTTTTATCGTTTTGACCTCAATCCATTATTTTTTATATACTGGTTTGTTATTTTTTTGTCATGTAATGAAAACATAATATTAATCAGCGACTTCTAGTTTCCCTTTCTCAAAGGAGTATGCAGTAATAGCTTTACCACTTGACATAAAACATCTATTTATTAAAATGTATAATTTTTACTTACATTTTAGCGACTTGTTTAACTTTTGTCAGAGAGAATTACAGATGCCATTAGGAATTTAATTTTAACAAAATGCCACTTTAAAATTCATTTGAACTGTGGGTTTGCCCTTATATGCAGTTGTCAGCAATACCCCTTAAACAGAAAGGACTTATACAAAAAGTTGTTGAATGGAAAGAAACATTTAGCTCACCATAAGTTCTTTAACTTATCTTGAACCCAGCATTAAATACATGAGTAAAAGTTAGTTATAACCCTTTCTATTTCTACTTGTTAGCCCCTTTACTTGGAAAACTGGCTTTGAGTTCACCATTACCTATATATTCTTCCTTAGACACCTGATAAAGGTAGAATGCCAGCTGAATTAATGCCAAAATTGTTTATGGTGTAAATGACTCCTGATTTTAGACTGCATCTGAACTGGGAGGGCTATGAATGAACTATAAGCGTCTGGTAGGAAGGTATAGCTTTGGGTTTCCTGAATTTGGAATGACTTATATCAGGGACTTTACCTTCTGGGACCAAGTCACTATGTCCAAGGAGCTGTTACGAGATAATGATTATGTGAGATTTGCAAGCTGGGTGGCTCCTGCACCCACTATGTATTCTTAGTCCCTCACATCTGACCTGTCCCATGGGAGGATTGGAAGCCGGCCCCTGGGATCCTGTAAGGGCTGTTTCCACCAGAGTCCCCCAACCTGGTGCTACCCTGTTGACATGCTGAATTTTCTGTCCTATATCTTTCTGAAGCCAGGTTGGGTGAGACTTAGGATGATAATGTGTTTGTCTAGCAGAGACCAAGACCACTAAGAATGGGCATTGAAAAGTGGAGCTGGATCCCTTTCTTTTAACTTTTTACTTTGAAATAATTTCAAACTTAAAAAAGTTGTAAAAAATAATACAGACCCCATACAGAGAACTCTAACACACCCCTATTCCCAGATACCCATATCCATCAATTTTAGCATTTTGCCACCTTTGCCATATCTTTTTATCTATCTATCTATCTATCTATCTATCTATCTATCTATCTATCTATCTATCTATCTATCCATCCATCATCTATCTATCTTTTATTATTTATATATCTCTTCTGAACACTTGAGGTCAGGTTTCACACATCATACTCTTTGAATACATAATACTTCTATGTATATTTCATAAGAACAAGGATATTCACTTATGTAATCACCTTTAAGTGCACTTATGAAGTTCAAAAGAGTTAACATTGATTTCAAGCTTACAGTCTATATTCCAAGTTTTTCTAATGTCCCAGTAATGCCCTTTGGAGTCTTTTCTCCTCCTTCTTGGAATCCCATCCATTATCATGTATTAAATTTAATTGCCATTATCTTTATGGTTTTTTTCTTCTTACTTTTAATTGTGGAAAGAAATATACAACATAAATCTTCCCATTCCCGCCTCTCCCAAGCATGCCATTCAGTGGGATTAATGACATTCACAATATTGCAATACCCTCACTACCATCATACTAGAACTTTCCCTTTATCCCAACAGAAACTCTACACTCATTCTGCATCAACTCTCCATTGCTCCTGCCCCCAACTCCTGGCAACTGTATTCTACTTGTCTCTATGAGTTTGCATATTGTGTGTGTGTGTGTGTGTGTGTGTGTGTTTTGATACTCTCTTTGTGGTTATTATGGGACTGAAATTTAATATACTAAATTTATAAAAGTCTTATTTGGTTTGATACCAACTTGACTAGCAATTTTTGGCTTTCAGCACTTATTAAAGATGTCATCCCATAGCCTTCTTGCTGCCATGGTTTCCAATGACAAGTTGGCATGTTAATCTTATTCAGGCTCCCTTGTATGTGATACATTGCTTCTCTCTACAGCTTTCAGAATTCTGTATTCATCTTTGGTATTTGACATTTTGATTGTGAATTTATTTGGGTCTATCCTGTTTGGAGTTTGTTCAGCATCATGAATGTCTATATCCATGCCTTTCATTAAATTTTGGAATTTTCCAGCATATTTCTTTGAATATTTTCTCTTCCCTTTCACTCTTTCTTCTCCTGGGACTTCTGCAATGCATATATTGGTGTGCTCAGTGGTATCTCACAGGATCCTCAGGCTCTATTCACTTTTCTTCATTATTTCTTCTTTCTGCATCTCAGACTGGATGATTTCAATAGTCTTATCTTCAATTTCTCTGATTCTTTCTTCTATCACCTCCAATCTGATGTTGAACCCTTCTAGTGAATTTTTATTTTCCATTGCTTTGTTATTCAACCTATAATTTCCATTGCCTATTGATATTCTCTTTGTGTTCATCTATCACTTTCCTGATTTCTTTCATTCTTTGCCCATGTTTTCCTTTAGCTCTTTGAGTATATTTAAGACCAATTTTTCAGTCTTTGGTTAGTCCCAGATCTGATCCTCCTCAATGATAGTTTCTAATGCTTAAATCTTCTTCTTTTCCTGGGCTATTGCTTCTTGTTTTTTCCTATGTTTTATAACTTTTTGTTGGAACCTGGATATTTTGATATTTTAAAGTGTTTTCGGTGGAATTTAGACTCTGAAGTGTCTGTTCCTTAAACTTTTATCCAGCCACTGTTATGCCAGAGCTTCCCTTGAAAGTCAGGAGCTAACAAAATTTTTAAAAAGAAGGAAAACACCTCTCCAAGTCTTTTCAGATTGATCTGTATGGTGCTTTCCTTCAGAGCGTATCCATACAATGAGTTTAGAGAATAGCTCTAAGCCAAAACATAGGTCATTTCTGCACATATATCATGTCTAGGGCATGAGCATTTGGCCCTAGGAATTCCCCCATTTACACAGTTAGAAATTTTCCCTCTTTCCTAGGAAACAGTTTCCTCATGGTCCAGGCACTGCACTGTGTACTTCACAGTGAGCAATTCCTTGCCTCAGGCAGCCACTTGACTGCTCTCTTACAGAATTCTGTAGAGCTCTGTGAGCTGTCTTCTTCATGCAAGGCAAATTCCCTCAGGCCACCACCAGATAGATTGGTTCAGATACCCATACTCCCAGTAGGTGTGCAAGGGCTACTCTGCTCCCTCTGGAACCAAGACAAGAGACCTATACTTGTCTTGGGCTGGTTCCACTCCAAGCTAGGGAGGGCTAGGTGAGGGTCCAGGCAATGTACCAAAAGTTTTTTTTACCACTTTTAAGTGGCCTTTTTCGTGATTCAGTACTCATCTTGTTACTGCAGTCTTTCAATTGTTTTCTGAAGTTTTAGGAAAGTTGTTTCTGCCAGTTTTTGCTGTTTGTCCAAAGCTTCTATGAGTGTAAGGAATTCTGAAGACTCTCACTCCACCATCTTGATTGGGGCAGGCTGGATTACTTAATTACATTATTGTGAGTCTTTAGAATTTTAACTTGAATTTCAGGTCAGCTACAAACTGATGAATGCTTTACATTTTCAGGGTCTGACAGGAAATCCTGGTGTTCAAGGCCCTGAAGGAAAACTCGGACCTCTGGTAAGTAATTTAAACAGAAGTCTTCAATCATTAACATTTCTCAATAAACTTGCAACTTAAATGATAAGATGTTTATTTAAAGTTAATGTTTGGGGGCGTGTGGATGCTGATCCTCTATATATGTTTAAATGGCTCCCAGAAGCAAATTCTTAGGATTGGAATATTTTCAAGTTGACTAAAAAATTAATCAGCTTTCACTAAGATGAATGTTGCTTCCTTGGCATCAGTAAAATGTTGAAGTGATGTATTCTTTCAATAATACAGGTGAAAGATTTCTATTAGCAACATTCTTATTTCTTGATGTCCTTCCAAGTTTATATGTTCAAGAGATTAGTAGATATGAACTTCAACAGCCTATATTTTCTGAGCTCTTCCCTTATACTGAAAATGTGAAATAGAAGTCCTGAATTTTCATTACTGCAAACCAGAGTAAATGAAAGAAGAGAGACTGATATCCCATTTGTATGGCAGTGTGAGAAGTTAAAATGGGCTTGTGTATGGAATAAGAATAAACTCTCTGTTCTAAATACTCAAAATACTTTAGCAGTTTTAAAAAACACTTAATTGTTCTGACTCATTAAGATAATAAGATGAAAACACAGGATAGTTGAATGCTTGTGTAACTTTTATAGTAAACAAACCAAGTGATAATTTAGGTGGTGTATTATTTAGAGAGAATTTACATAAAACCTAAATTGTTCTTGTAAATTTTGTAGGGTGCTCCAGGGGAAGATGGCCGCCCCGGTCCTCCAGGTTCAATAGGAATCCGAGGGCAGCCTGGGAGTATGGGTCTTCCAGGCCCCAAAGGCAGCAGTGTGAGTACAATGGATACTGTGTTTGCCATCTCATCATAATCCTCATTTGGAGCAGGCATGTAATGGCAAATTGATTCAATTTTAAAACAGCTTCAATTTATTATTTAGGGTGACCCTGGAAAACCTGGAGAAGCAGGAAATGCTGGTGTTCCTGGGCAGAGAGTAAGTACTTATTTTCTGATTAAAAAAATGCAATTCACATATATATAATCCATATATATATTTATATATAAATATGAATAAAACTATCTAAATTCCATGGCATCAGCTCACAAATGATCTGTTTGATACTAGGGAGCTCCTGGAAAAGATGGTGAAGTTGGTCCTTCTGGTCCTGTGGGCCCCCCGGTATGTGTTCATCCAGAATTTTAATTATGAATAAGTCATAAGTTTCAGGAGAAGTGAATAATTAAGAAATTACATGATTGTCAGTCAATTATATCTTTGGTTTTCTGAATAGTGTCTTTTGCCTTTTTAAATATAATGATTTTTCTTTTCATTTGAAACTTCTTTAAAAGTCTGATGGCCAAGGCCACTTCATTGTCTATATGTGCCACACAGTTGAAGAATGTATAAAATGAGGAAAATGGGATTTGGCAAATAAAGATTTCCTAATGTATTTTACTTAAAATAGTTAAATATTTAATTATACTCACCTTCTTCCTACAACAATGTATCTTATAAAAATTTATTTAAACTTTTTTGGGGGTGCAAAAAGGGGAGTAATGATTATCCTTTGAGGTATGTTTTCCCCTTAGGGTTTTAAAATTAGTGTTTATAAGAAGTATTTTTGGCATATTTATTTGTTTTGTTGTGATTAATGTAAATATTTTCCTAAAATGTTTGCTTTTTTTAGCTATTCTAGTTTTGAATGCTTAACAATTTGTATGACTCTTAGATATAAACTATAAATAGAAGTATTACTCTTGTAGCTTAGAAATAGGAGAGTAAAAAGTTTTTCCATATTCACTCCATCCAATTTCCCTATAGTTTTATGGTTGGCTCTAGATACTTCATGTTTGGATCAACAAATAAATATATGTCATTACTCCCTTCACTGACATTAGAAGAGACTTGAAGCAGGGTCTTCAACTTCACCATTAGATGACTTTTAATCCTAGTTTATTATCTAGCTAAACTGAAAAACTTGCTATTGGAATAAATATAAAGAAGTATCATACTTCTAGTGGTTCATATAAATAGGAAGCAGGCATAAAGATCTGGCTCTATTCCTGATTTTCTTTCATTCATGACTTAGGGTCTAGCTGGGGAAAGAGGAGAACAGGGACCTCCAGGCCCCACTGGCTTTCAGGTATGCACCAATTCTGTTTTCCATTAATTCTTCATGAACTAAAATGCATTTTAAAATTATAAAAATATATGATTGCATGATGTAAAATTCTATAATTTTCAAAAAAGTAAGTCTTCTGAAATTAAGGAGTTGGCAGGGCCATGCTTCCTCTTAAAGGGGAGCATCAGATCCATGGCTTTCCCCTGGCTTCTGGTGGATGGCTGGCAACCCATGGCATCCCTTGTCTTGAAGCGCCCAAACTCAATCTCCACCTCCATCACATGGCTGTTTCTTTCTCTGTCTCTCTGTCTTACTTCATCCCCTGATTTCAGACTTCCAGCCTCCAAAACCATGAGACAATAAGTTTCTCTTATTTAAAAAAAAAGTTATTCTCCTTTTGGTAAAAAAGATATTTGGATAAAATCTAACATTTTTTTTTCAAAGAGAAAGAACAAATTTCCCCTGAAAAACTATCAAAACTCAAAACTATTAAAAAATTAAGAATAAACTGTTTTTGATAGCACAACAAGATTTATTAAACTATTTTAAGACTTATCTAGTTTTATTGACACAGTGTCTAAAATTTTTAATTCAACAGATTTTCATGGCTATGAATATATTGGTATGGTAGATCATTTAGTGGCATGGGTAGTCATAATTTGGAAGAACCTTTCAGGACTGACTTTAAAGAATATTCTAGCAGAACAGCCTAAAATATTGTTCTCAGACCCCTATGAACTCTACAAATATGAAGAACCTTCTGTTATATTCTTATCTCTTTTTACTAAGTTGTGTGCAAATTAAAATCTAACCAAATAAATTGACCAGCTGCTGTATTGTGTTAGAAGATGTGGTTTTCTCATTCTGTTTTGCTTAAACTTGTGTCTGAGTAATGTCTCTGTCTTGAAACCATAATCATGGAAGCTCCATGAACTGTAAAAGGTGAACTGTTAACACTGGTGGTCTATTACAGTTCCATAGATTCACAATTTGATTTCTTTGCTTTTGTTTTAGGGACTTCCTGGCCCTCCAGGGCCTCCTGGAGAAGGTGGAAAGCCAGGCGATCAGGTGAGTTTTTAAACAAAAATAATAGTAATATTGAAAATCGCTGGCTCATAATAACACTTATTATTAATATAGCTTTGCCTATATTATCTCTTTTAATTCTCAAAACAACCCTATGTTCTAGGTCCTATTATTATATCTTTTACAAATAAGGGAAAATGAGGCACACAGAAGTTAGTTAATGTTTCCGAAGTCACAGAGCTGAAATGATTTGAATCCAATACTGTACTCTTAATCACAACTGTATCTTACCACATCTATATATAGTATTTTACTGTAGGCTCTATATACAGTTATGAGCAGATGGTAGCCATTTTATTGCTATCAATTTACTGCCACATAGGTTTATATAATTTCTTTTTCTTTGAGTGATTCATTCATTCATTCGAGCATTCAACAAATATTTGCTGAGTACTCTATGTGTTTAGTGCTATGAGGCAGTCACCTTACCCAGATGAACAAGATAGATATGCTCCTTGCTTTTATATATTAGAGTAGGGTAGGAGATAGTGTAATAAGACAGTTATAAAAAGTGTGTTCTAAAAGCTATGATAAGAGAGGCATTATGTATGGAAACATAGAAGAGGCACTAATTCCATCTTGGGGATTTAGGAAAGGTGTCCCAAAGTAATTTCTACTATGAGATCTGGAGGATAAATGGTGTGAAGATAAAAGAGGGCAGGCAGGAAAATGCTCCAGGAAATGGGAATAGCGGATGCAAAGGCTTGCTGATCAGTTTAAGGCACTGAAAGAAGCTATGTATGTCAGGACTGTGTCAAGTACAAGTTGAGAAGGTGGAGATAAGACCAGAGGGATGTATCAGGAGCCCCTTGGTGGAGGGTCTTAATTTGTTCTTCATCATTAGAGTAATGGGAAGCTGATGAAAGGCTTTTATAAATTTTTTTAGTTTTTATGAAAGGCTTTTAAGTAGGGAACAATATGATCAGAATTGGGTTTAAGGAGGATCACACCACAGTAAGAGAAATAAATTTAAGGTCTAAAGTTATTATCTTTGTCAGACAGAGGAGTTTTAAAATGACAAACTTTTCTTTCATTAAGAACAAACTGAAACTTTTAATGTAGCCATGGCTGTGCTAAGTTGAATCCACGATTCCTAGTATATTTTATGTTCAAGAAACATTTAATAACTTGAATAGAATAGAATTGAATTGGTTCTATTTAAAGATCAGCTCTTTATCAGGGCTTTTAATATCACTCTCCTGTATTGAAATTTTTTTCATTTTTCCATTAGGAAATTAAAAGGCATTTAGCATATATTTCATTGCCTCTAAACACTGATGCAGTAGTTTTGAGAGAGAATATTTTCATGGCCTCATTGCCCAAACTCAAACATTTAGGCATAACCTAAATTTATCTGGAAAAATAGTTTCATCCAAAAATATGATACTCTTTCATTTACGAAAGTATTATACATAGGGAGTGGGTGTAGCTCAGTGATTGAGCACCAGCTTCCCACATATAAGGTCCTAGGTTCAATCTCTGACCCTGGTACCTCCAAAACAAAAGTATTGCACATATTTTTCTTGTTCTTCAATATTGAGTCTTATTCAGCCTTCTAATGGTAAATTAAAATAAATTAGGTGTATGTTCTGGAAAGTTTTTAAATAAATACCCAAGAACTAGTGCAAAACTTTCCCAGTTTTAAAAAATATTATCTTATAGGGTGTTCCTGGAGATCCTGGAGCAGTTGGCCCATTAGGACCTAGAGTAAGTATTTTTTCCTTTGTGATTTACTTTGTTCCCATCTGACTTCAATTTAAAAACGCATTTTGATCTTAAAATAGGCTTTATTTTAAGCACTAACTTCTTCTTATGGATAAAAATTAATTTTATGAGAAACATTTTGTCCTGTGAAACTATCATATCCTTACTTCAAGTTCAATTCGTATCAGTAAATTTGTAAATTAAGCCTCAATAGTTTCTCATTTCTAAATATTTCTTCAGTAGAAGCCATTTTGCAAATTGCCAGAAACATTTTTAACCCATTTCAAACCAAATGCTGAAATTATTTGACATTCTAATGTTGTGCTAGGGAGAGCGTGGAAATCCTGGGGAAAGAGGAGAACCAGGAATAACTGGACTCCCTGGTGAGAAAGGAATGGCTGGTGGACACGGTCCTGATGGTCCAAAAGTAAGTATAGTAGGGACCTAGGCATTATAGCATGCTCTAAAATTACCCCTCAAGAATCACATTATGGTATTAGAATATATTTCACTTGTTTTTACAAGACAATTTGATGATATCATTGTCTTCTTCAACAAATATTTTATGTGGGTCAACTAGGGTTGTTCTTGGCACTAAAGAGTCAGCCGAAAGACGATTCTCCTCTATGATTAACCATATGGTCTAGTGAACATAATGGTACATTCCCATATACAAACACATTCTTAATGTGTTTTACATTTTATTAATGGCTTCTGTTAATAAGCAGAGGCAAAAATAGAAAACTGGGGCCAGCTGGATAGCCCAGTGGATAGGGCGCCGGCATACCACATGGGAGGCCCCGGGTTCGGTTCCCAGGGACCTTTCCTAGCGGGCAGACCGCCTTGAGAATGGCAAGCCGCCATGGGCGGGCCGGAGCCGCCGTGGGCAGGGCAAAAAGCTGCCACGGACAGGGCAAAAGCTGCCATGGGCAGGGCAGGTTGCCCGTGAATGGAGCGCAGCCAGCCGCCCGAGAACTGA
>PVKH010032772.1:0-12118 GCA_004027955.1 Chaetophractus vellerosus | reverse complement strand
CACTCTTCTTGGTTACCAGCTGTGTCTTGCTTCAGCAAGACAATCACATGAAGATGAAATGGGCCATTTGGCAGTAGGCTCCCTTGGCTGTGCACAAGGGCACAGAATGGGAAATGTACCATCAGGTATGTCATCTTGCCGTCCTCTGATGTCCAGGGCAATTCCTCAGCCCCAAGTCAGCCAGGTATAGGGGGAGGAGTCTACATGAGCAAATGTAGGAGGACCCTCCTCCAATTCCACTCCACCCCCTTTTAAAAGTCCCAAGCCAATATCTCTTTTAACCACTTAAGGGCAGCATAGCCCCTCCTGGGACCCAGCAAGGCTCACACCCAGGCTTGAGGGTACCACACTCAGGGAAGCCCAAACACATGCTTCTCACCAGGTTTCTCAGCTCAAGTTTCTCAACCAGGAGTCATTTTATTTTTATTTTTATTTTTTTAATAATTTTATTTTTTTTAGGCTACATCAATTTACATAAATGTTACACAGAAATTTCAGGGGTACCCATATGCCCCACCTCCCACACCTCCCACAACCTCCCACATATACATCCTTCATCAGTGTGGCACATCACCTGCAATAGATATACACATTTTGGGGCTTTGCCACCAAGCATGGACCACAGTTCAGACTGTAGACCACCCTCTCTCCCACACAGATTTGCATGATACATGATGATATAAAATGGCCTATATCCTCCATTGTAACATCACCCAAGACAATTCCCAAGTCCCAAAAAAGCCCCTGTATTACAACTGCAACCAGGAGTCATTTTAACCACAAGCAACGTTGCCTGGCAATGCAGGCAACCTCCATGGGATGTTTCAGGGAAATGATGCCAGGAGATGAAACCAAGTTTATTTCCCCTTGGAAAAGGAGAAAGTGTGTTGTGACCCTTTATTCACTTTAGAAAACATGCTGGTTATGTGGTAATTAGGATAAAACATACACTGGACTTTTCTAAGATTTTCTCCAAGTGTGGTTTCCCCAGCTGTGGTTTTCAGGCAAACATTTGAGAGGCTTGTTAAAGTTCCAATTTCCTAGACATCACCCCAGCCTTAGTGTAACAGAATATCTGATTTTGAGGCTCTGAAATCTGGAATTTAAAGAAGCTCTCCAGGTGAATCTGATATACATTATAGTGTGACTATCCTAATCTGAATGGAAAAGCACAATTGAAATTATACTGGAAAATAGGTCTGCTAAAATTTTTTTTAAACCATTCTATTATAGAAAAGCATCAAGCCTATACAAGCATAGGGCATTTTTAGGGCATTGGAATTGTTTTGCATGATCTTGTAATGACGAATACAGGCCATTACACATTTTGTCAAAACCTATAAAAGTGTTAGGTGCAAAATATAAACCAAAATGTAAACCATCGACCATGGTTAGTAGCGATGCTTTGGTATGTGTGCATCAATTGTAACAAACGTACCATCCACATGTAAAATGTTATTAATCGGGGAGAGTGAGAGGGGTGAGGGCATTGGATACATGGGAATCCCCTATGTGACTTTTCTGTAACCTAAGTCTTCGTTGAAAATAAAGAAATAAAAAAGACACTGGGGGAACATACGGAAGAAATTGTCACTGTGCATAAAAGATAACAGATCTTACAGTGATGAAAGACACAATGTATAAAAATTATTTAATTAAAAAACTTTTAATTTTGTATTTTATTGTTATTTTTATTATTAATTTTTGGCTTTGTTTTTGGAGAGGTTTTGGATCACAGAAGGGTCACAACTGTGGCAGGGGAGGATCACTGGTGCAGGGAGTGAGTGATGGGGGATATGTGGGGAGGGGTGCACCTGGGGCATGCCTCCAAGGCATATAAATATGTTCAAGTTGTCATGCGGCATTGTCTCTCTGGGTGAAGACCCACACAATAACCAAAAGAATATTGAATTCCCACCTGGGGAGTCCTGCTACATTCTCTAATAGAGTGGCAAAAATCCCCTGAGTACACGGGCAGTGCCTAGCGAAGAATGGCAGACCAATACATCAGGCTCTTGATATTGATGATTGTACTTATGAACCTTTTCTTGTGAAATGGAAACTTAGCCTATTATTATATATTGCCTAAGAATTACCTCCTGAAAGCCTCCTTGTTGCTCAAATGTGGCCTCTCTCTAAGCCAAACTCAGCATATAAATGCACTACTTTCCCCCCTCCTGGGAATGAGCCTCCCTGGCACTGAGGGATTATTACCAAGTGCCAACTAGCGATGCATCTGGAAAAAGACCTGATCAAAAAGGAGAAATATTAAATACAAATGAGTTGTTACGGCAAAGAGATTTCCAAGTGAGTCAGGAGGTCATTCCAGAGGTTACACTTATGCAACTCTCAGCAGGATCTCATTGACTGCCACAGTAAACAGTGCCTCAAACAGTGTAGACATTATTATTCTAGCAATGGAAGAACTTGTATCATTGATAAAATGGCAGTGGCCACCAGAGCTTCTGAGGGGAGGGAGAGGGAAGAATAAGTATAACATGGCGGCATTTTTGTAACGCTGGAATTGTTCTGCATGGCATTGCAATGACAGATACAGACCATTGTACATTTTGTCAAAACCTATAAAATTGTGCAGTGCAAAGTGTTAACTATAATGTAAACTATAGACCACGGTTAGTAGCAATGTTTCAATGTGTTCATCAATTGTAACAAAGGTACCACACTAATGAAAGATGTTAATGTGGGAAATTGTAGGAGGGGGAGGGGATGGGGTATATGGGAATCACCTATATTTTTGATGTAACATTTATGTAATCTAAAGCTTCTTTAAAAATAAAAATAAAAAATAAAAAAATAACTATCATATCAACATTACACTTAAAATTAACACATTTCTTTAATAACCTCAAATGAACAGTCACTATTAAATTTCCCCATGTGTCTCATAAGCATGTGTGTGTGTGTAACAGGTTGTTTAAATCCAAATAAGGCCTGTTTAATGCAATTGGTTGATATATCTGAAGTTTCACTTTTTCTAAAATTAAACTTTTAATTTTGAGATACTTGTAAGCTCACACGCAGTTCTCAGAAATTATACAGAGAGATCCTGTGCTTCCTTTACCTACTTTCCCCCAATGGCAATATCTTGCAAAACTATAGTAAGATATCACAACCAAGAATCTGATGTTCAGACAGTCCAGAAACAGAATAATTCCATCTCGACAAGGGTCCCTTAAGTTGCCCATGTAGCCACAACCAAATCTTTCCAGTCCCACCCTTCCATAACCCCTGGCAACCAATAATCTGTTTTCAAATTCTATAACTTTGTCATTTCAAGAACGTTATGTAAATGGAACCATACGGTATGAAACTTTTTGGGATTGACTTTTTTCACTCCAGATAATTCTCTGGAGATTTTTCCAGGTTGTTGCACATATCAGTAGTTTATTCCTTTTTATTGCTGAGTAGTATTCCCTGGTATGGATGCACCACTGTTTGTTTTACCATTCACCCATTGAAAGGCAACTGGGTAGTTTCCAGCTTTTGGCTACTATAAGCAAAGCTGCTATAAACATTTGTGTACAGGTTTTTGTGTGGATATAAATTTTAATTTTACTGGGATGACTACCAAGAGTGCAACTGCTGGATCATATGGTAGCTGCATGCTTGGATTAAGAAATTGCCCAACTGTCTTGCGGCAGGGCTGTACCATTTTACATTCCCAACAGCAATTTATGAGTGATCCAGTTTCTGCAATCTCACTAGCATTTGGTGGTGGTGTTATTTTTTAATTTTAATCATTCTCATAAGTGAGTAGTAATTTCTCATTGAGGTTTAAATTTGAATGTCCTTACTGGCTAATGATGTTGAGCATCTTTTCATGTGTTTATTTCCCATCTGCATATGCCTTCGGTGAAATACCTCAGTCTTTTGCTCATGTTCTAATTGGATTGTTTGTTTTCTTACTGTTGAGTGTTTTTCTTTCTTTCTTTTTTTCTTTAAGGAGGTATCTGGGACTGAACCCGGGACCTCATACATGGGAGGCAGGCACTCAACCACTGAGTTACACCCACTCCCATACTGTTGAGTTTTGAGTGTTCTCTATATATTCTAGATAGAAGTACTTTGCCAGATATGCAGTTTGCAAATGTCTCTTCCACTCAATACCTCATTTTTTCATCCTCTTAACCGGATCTTTCACAGAGCAAAAGTATTTAATTGTGATAAAGTCCAATTTATCAATTTTTCTTTGATGGATCACACTTTTGGTGTCAAGTCCAGAACTTTTTTTTGATTTTGCTTAGCCCTAAAGCCTGAAGATTTTTTTTTTCTGAAAAGTTTTGTAGTTTTATGTTTTACATTTTAGCCATTAGCTATTTTGAGTTATTTTTATGGAAGATGTGAAACATTATTTTGCCTATGGATGTCTAATTGGTCCAGCAAAATCTGGTGAAACAGCCCTCTTTCCTCCATTGAATTGCTTGTGCGATTGTCAAAACTCGGGCATATTTGTGTGGGTCTTTTTCTAGGTTCTCTCTCTGTCCCATCCATGTGTCAATCCTTCCTCCAATGCTGCACAATCATGATTACTGTGGTTATAGAATATGTTTGAAATTGGGTAGTCTGACTCCTCCCACTTAATTCTTTTTAAAAAGTTTAGCTGTTCTATTCTAATTCCTTTGTCTTTCCATATGAATGTTAGAAGAACCTTGCATATATCTTTAAGAAATCTTGCTGGAATTTTGATAGGAATGTGTTATACCTGTATATCAGTTTGGGGAGAATTGATATCTTTTTACTACGAGCCTTCCAATCCATGAACATGATGTATCTCCCCACTTATTTAGATCTTTGATTTCTTTCATCAACATTGTGCATTTTTTCAGCACACATCTCAGACATGTTTTTAGATTTATTCCTAAGTATTTTATTTTTGAGCAATTGTAAATGGTATTGTATTAAAAAAAAAAAAACTTCAGAGGACTATAAATGTTGGAGAGGATGTAGAGGAATGGGAACCCGCATCCACTGCTGATGGGAACGTAGAATGGTCCAGCCATTGTGGAAGACAGTTTGGTATTGTATTTTAAATTTTGGTGTCCACATGTTCATTGCTAGCATATAGAAATAGTTGATTTTTGTACTTTTATCTGGTATCCTGTGACTTTGCTGAACTCACTTCTTAGTTCTAGAAACCTTTTGATAGGTTCTTTGGTACTGTCTACATGCATGACTATGTCATCTGCAAATAAGGACAGTTTTATTACTTCTTTTCTGATCTGTATGCCTTTTATTTCCCTGTCTTGCTTTATAGCACTGGCTAGACTTTCCAGCACTATGTTGAATAAGAGTGGTGAAAGCAGACATCCTTGCCTTGTTCAAATCTCAGGGGAACAGCATTCAGGCATCACCACTGAAAATAATGTTCGATTTAGGTTTGTTGTAGTTTATCAAGTTGAGGAAGTTCTCTATTTCTGTTTTCTTTTTTTTTTTTTTTTTAGCATTTTTGTCATTAATGGGTTTTGAATTTTGTCAAATGCTTTTCCTGTATTGATTGACATGACTCATGAGATTTTTCTTTTTCAGCTGTTTATTATGGTGGATAGCATTGAGTTTTGTATACTGAACCAGTCTTGCATCTCTGGAATAAATCTGACTTGGTCATGTTGCTAAATTCTTTTATATGTTGCTCAATTCTATTTACAAATAATTTGTTTCAGATTTTTTATGATTATATTCATGTGGGATACTTTTTTTTTCTGTTGTCTTTGCCCTGTTTTTGTATCAGGGTAATGCTAGCTTCATACAATGAATTAGGCAGTGTCCCCTCATTTTCTATGTTCTAAAAGGGATTTTGTGTAATTGGTGTTAATTCTTCTTTAAACATTTGGTAGAATTCTCCAGTGAAAACTTCTGGGCCTGGAGATTTCTCTTCTGGAAGTTTTTAAGTTATGAATTATTTTTCCTTAATAGTTATAGGGCTATTCAAGTTATCTATTTCATTTTGGGTGAGTTGTGGTAGTGTGTCTTTCAAGGAATCAGTCCATTTTGCCCAAGTTCAAATTTATGTATGTGTAGTTGTTTGTAAGTATTCCCTTATTATCCTTTTGATGGCAGCAGTGTTTGCAGTGATATCCCTTATTTCCTTAGGATATATCCCACTGGGGATGTACAGCCAAATTCCTGTATTTTAGTCATTTGAAATAATTAACCAACTTGATATATAGTTAGGCTCATTTATTTCATAACTATGTAAAGCATTCACACAGTTCTAAAGTCATATTTATAAAGCAACTTATATCTAAACAACTTTATCATCTAACCCTGCCCCCTACACATTGATCCTTCCCCCTCCCCCTCTCGTAGGACATAACTAAAAACATTTTTTTGCTTACCCTTCCATTAAAAAAATATATAAGCATAAGCAAGTGCCTCCATATATGTTATACCTCCTTTCTTAAATAATTGATGCATATTATTTACACTTTTCTCTAACTTGTGTTTTTTACATAATATATCCTGAAGATCTCTCTATAGCAGTATACAGATAGTCCTCATTCCATTTTATAGCTTCAGAGGACTCCCTTGTGCAGCTGTCCCATAGTTTATATAAATGACCCCCAGTTGATGGAGAGCAAAATCTTTTTTTTTTTTTTTTTTTTGCTCATGACTAGAGAAGGTACTTGGGAGAGCTGTGGGCAACTATTTCTCCCAGTGGTTTCATTGGAATGGATCTTTTTGTTTTTCCCTACAATTGTGATCTCTGTGCATTCTTATATGTATTAGAAGCCAAAAGAGAAGGCCAGGCCAGCAAGCAATGTGAGCTGATGAAGAAAACAAATATTCAGTGTTTCTATATGGAGAAACTCTTGTTATATGGTTAAACAAGTCCCTGTGATTATTTTTCCTTATTCATAAGTCACCTTCCAATTTTGCTTCCCTTTTTCTCAGCAGCTTTCCCAGTGCTAAGTGTTGGCTCAATTTATGTATACTACCTAGGCTTAATTAGTTTCCAGGGAGTTAATATCCCTTAATGAGGTACTCACTAGAGCTTTAATTCCAAAGTTGCTTCAAAAACTCTTTTCCCCCAGAAACTGCTATCTGATTGTGTTAATTTGTAGTAAAATTAAAAAGTTATACCTAAATTAAATGAGGTTTTGATACAAATTTGTTTCATTGCAGGGTCAATATAAGATGTTCTCAAGTTTGAGATGATTCTTCTCTCCACTGTTGAAATAAATGAGGGTTGGCCCATTCCAAGCTCAATCTCATTTGATATGGCATCTGCACAAATTGCTCTCCAAGCGTAATAAGAGATCAAGTTACTTATCTTACTACATGGTAGCTTGAATTTTATGGCTTCTAAATGAGGCATTTATGACTAAGAAATCCAACTCAGTGACAAAGGAGAGAAACCCTTTAACCGATCCCTGCTGCTGATGGAGTCAAGGTTTATTACACTGGGCTGGGGATGCCAGAGACTCAGGATAAATCTATCTGGAGAATTCTCATGAGCTCTAAGTCCAGATCCACTGTGAATGGCAATTGGACTGGAGTGAGTCACCGTGATCCTTCACCAAGAGTCTCCTCCATCCATAAAGTAGAGCCTCATCATCAATATAGAATGTTTCAAAGATGCCCAAAGATCCCTGGCTTCTGGATGCTCAAGATGTACACAGTATCACATTTTTCCTAGTTATGCAAAAAGACAGCTTTTAAAATGCTTCAAGCAGGAAAACCATCTATTTTATTTCTTGTAGAAGACTCCTCTACCTTCCATCTCTGGAACTGTAGGTGGCTGAGTTACAAACTGACTCACTTGCCAGGACCACCAGGTACCCCAGAGATGAGCGCTGCAACCTGAGCTGTGATGTGAGCCAGGAGCAGTATCTGTGAGGGTTAGGGGCAGAGTGGATGTGTGTGTGGGTGTGTACAGCTTACCCCAGAGAATTCACCTCAATAGAAAGTAATGCAGAATAACATGGAAGCCCTGATGCAGTTAAAGAGGAAACGCTGGAAGTAATAAGGTGTCGGTGTGTACTTGGGAATAGCTGTACAATTCAGAGGCAGACCACGGTGCAATGAAACATTCAACAAAGTCTTCTGGAAGGGCCCTAGCCCTGCCTTTTGAAATTTGTATCATGAGAACCTACACAAAATCAGAGTTTTCCCAAGGACGCAACCTCAGCTTTAATGATGACCAACATTTCGTCAACCTAAACATATCATCTACCAATCCTCCCCTCCTTTTTTTTGGGTCAAGTATTTTAAGGCAAATTCTAGATGCCATGTTATTTCACCCCCAAGTACTTCAACATCCTGCCCCTTTTAGGGCTGTCAAACAACAAATACCCAGAATTCACTAGCAAAAAATCAGCAATGTTACTTTAATACAGATGGGGTACAGAATGTTTAATTACAGCAGGGCAGTGATTCCAGTTAAATAAAATTAAAAACCTTTATTTTCCCAAATATAAAATTACTAAATTAATGTCTTAAAAGAAAATATAACATGGTGAAAGCTTTAAATTATACCATCATTCACCACAGGATTTATGATTCACCAATTACATACTCCATCACTTTGGCAAAAGGATGAAAATTTTAAAACAGTTTATAAACCTCACATAGCAAAGACTGTATACATCTTCATATTGCACTTACTTATGTACAAGAATAAAATAGTGAAGTCAAATGTATTGCATATTCTAAGAACAGCACAAATTCATCACAATTAAACTTAATGCAGAAGCTGATGTGAGTATTAAAAATGTATAGAAATGTGACACATGTATGTACAGAATGCCAAGACTGTATTAACAAACTATATGTACATAACAATATACTGTACTACTTTTTTTTTAGTTTTCAGCATAGTAGTGTTTATTAATACAGGCCTTTGGTTCTAAACTGCTTGACTAGTTTTAAGTTCACATAGTTTCTTAAGCTTTCATATTTTTAAAATGCAATTAAATGAGTATAAAAGCACTAAATCTCTTGGTTCACTGGTACAAAATTTACAATGGTTGATTCCCTTAGGTCATCAAAAACTAGTCACAAAAATAGTTTTTGTATTCAACCTGAATGTGCCACAGGGAAAAAAATATTTTCAAGCTTTTCCAGCTTAGCCTAGAGGCAAAAAGGCTAACCCAACCCCAATTTCAGTGCTACTGTTTCTGCTATGTACATTCCATAACACTTGTTTTCCTTAGGCCATTTATTATATACTACTCTGTAAGGAAATAAAATTTCACTACAGCTTAAGAGTCCTCTGTTAAGATATGATGAAAACTCTGAATATTGCCAGTGAGATTTAAAAAAATATGTGCACCCTCTTATTACTTCTATAGAAAATCTGCTATGAAACCGCACAGTTCTTTTTTCCTTTCCCATCCATACCCCTTGACTTCTCCTTGTGCTCAGTCTTTCCCAAGTCTTGCATGAGCCCAGTGATTAGCTTTGGAAATCATCCTGAGTTTGCAGATGACAAAGTAAGTCCACACACACACAGTCCATGAGGCACAATCACACAACCGAAGAAGAGCTGGGCATGCCGTGAACCACTGCGCTTGTCGGCGTTCCACTGATGGCATTGAAGATGTGAAGGGAATTCGGTAAAACGCTTGTCTTCTCCTCCAGGGGGCAAATCTTGAGACACAGAGCATAACATTACCAAAGTGTAACGCCGTGAACAAACATTTCTCAAAACGGTAGGGGCTGCGTAACACGCACAACTTCTTATCCAACTGCGCTAACAGTTTGAACAATGGTGCTCTCAGACAGCTTGGCTGACAGTTTGCAGAGACAGATTGTTCCAGTTTATCTAGGAAGTGTCTATTGCAGATCAGCATTATAAGGAGAAAGTCAAGAACATCACGTTTTGTTTTCTTCACAAGTTAATAAACGGAAAGTCTTTTAGACTGACCAGATTTAGGGCCTTTTAGGCTCATTTACACATTCATTTCTTTCATCAGTTCAGATTTTTCTCCTACTTTTCTAAATGCCCAGAAGAAGGCTGCTTTCCTTTACACATGCATTGTCATCATGTCAATGTCTGTAGCGGCTCAAACTCAGTACTAATTTTACGTAAGTCAGTTTATTGAGGTTTGGAAAAATAAAAAAATGACATTACCATCCCATCTGAATGTGTTAGCATGGAGGAGAAAAGAAACCGAGAGTCAATTCAAACATTTAAGTTAGTTTCCGACAATGAAAATTTCCTAACAAAATGATCATGCAATACGATAACTGATACAAATAGTTCTGCTTTCCATTTTGCAAGACTGAAGGACAATAATGTAGAGAATAGACAGAAGGAATTATGTGCTATCAAAGTGCTAACATTAGTTATAAAGACCAGGATAGTGACTTGGAAGAAGGCAGGTGGTGGCTTATGGAGAATGGATGCCTCAAAAGCAAAAATGTGCGCGCTGCTCTTTGACATTCATTTTGTACCCTGGTCAGCCATCCCTCTGATGACTACTGAGCTGACATACATAATCCTACCAAGAAGAATTAGATGAAAGAGATAATGGCAACATAGTAATGAAAGATGCCCAGAATGACAGGGGTATAGAAGAAGTAATCATGAAGACTCCATTGGGGTACCCACTGTAACAGCCAGAAATTGAACAAGTCTATTTTTCAAATTGCAAAAGACATTTAATACAGCAGATAATTCCTTAAGGCAGGCTGGTAAGCCATGTTCTTTCAAAAGACTGGGTGAATGAAGAAAGTTGTAATAACCACATGGGTATTTCTTTATGTGTGAGATCTCTATTGTGTGTGGCTAGGTTGGAGTGGGGAGAGACAAAGTTTATGAAACACAGCTACCTCTATGAGCAAAGATGAGGAGGGGGGTGCTGCTCCCCTTAGTCACTTTGGATCATAACAGACGGGCAATCTGCCCACTGTTCCCTAAGGAACAAGGGGGCGTGGAATGCAGAGGTCAAGTTCTGGGAGGTTAGGTCATCACAGGGTATGCTTCCAACCCCAAAGCTAATGCACAGTCCCCAATGAGAAGAATTCCAAGTTGCCAGAGCTAGTTTGGCACTTACCTGCTCATGCATAATTTCAGAAAGCTCCTTTGCCATTTCCCTGTAGTTGGCCTTCATTTCTTCCTGATACTCTAACTGGTCTTCTTTAATCAGACGTTCATTTACTGCCAAGGCTTGACCACAAGCTTCCACAAATTGCCTGAGATAGTGCAGGAGAAGGAAACAAAGGCATACCGAGGGCAAAGAATGAGTCCAACTGGTACTATCTCTTTCCTGAATAATCAGAGAATTCATCAATACTTGAGAAAAAGACATTTCAGTGTGCTTTACCTGAAAACTTCTTTAAGCAATTTCACTTTATTGTCAGGATATCGCTTTGTGTTTGTGTCATCTAAGAAAGCACGAGCATATGCTAAAGGACCAGCATTGACCTAAAGAACAAAGGTCTAAGATTATTTTATGAAGAAAATGACTATGATCGTACATTCATATTCAGTTGGCATATGCTAAAAATGCTGTTGGAGTGAATGAGTTAGTCATGACCCCCGCCACTGAGGAACTTATGACCCAAAAGAGGAAACTGTGCATAAAGCTTATATTCTCATGCCATTTAATTAATCATCTTAGCCACCTTATGACACAGACAGTGCACTTATAAGAGTGGTTCATTTTACATGAGAAGAGAACAATGTTTGGAAAACTTAAGGTTGGAGGTCAAACAGCTAGAAAGCAAAACACCCGGGATCAGAGCCGAGTCTTCCAACTATGTGTCAAGGATTCTTACTACCAATATATTCAGGACACTGGAATCTGTGCTACACTACCCTGAATGAAGACAACAACCTGGTGAAGTCAGTGACAATTTAAAAAACAGTATATATGCCAGTTTTAAAAAAACAATCCGTCACTTCATTCCACTGACATTACAGCCACAGACAAACTGACTTGCTGTCCATGAATGAATGTGGAAAGAAAGAAGGTGGGACACACTGGCTGGGAAGGTGAATCTTCCAGCACCCGAAACAGCCTGGGAAATTGAGCAGAGAATTATAGAGATTTATTCAAAAACACTTCTCACAAAGGATAGCCAAGACCTGTCATTAAACGTAGTTGCATGATTATAAAGGATGACAATATTCTGGGTCCACAAACTTACTCAT
>PVKH010032771.1:0-12120 GCA_004027955.1 Chaetophractus vellerosus | reverse complement strand
AGTCAGAGGGAAAGCTGTGTGTGGGAGAGAGGGCGTTAGGGGAACTCTGTGCTTTCTGCTTGATTTCTCTGTAAACCTACAGCTTCTCTACAAGTTTGAACAGGAATTGTACACGTGCAGAGTACTAGATGGAGAACTGTTAACAACAATTTAAGAATAAGTTTCTAAGTGCTACGGAGGCTCTAATGATTCCATTGCTTACACTTTAGTGAAAACACTTAAATAATTGTGAGAATGAACGGAGATTCAACGATCCATTCAGATGTTTCAACCATGGAAAGAGTTATGTAATTCTTAGTCGTGAAAAAAAAAGAGCTTTAAAGTGTTCATATAATTTACCAAGTAATTCTACCTCTAATAATATATCCCAGGAAGTAAATGAAATGGAAACTCAGATAAACGTTTATGGACAACAGAGTTCCTTGAAATTTAGTAATGAAACAGAAAATTATGTAAACTCTCTAACTCCAATCACAGTGAATTTATTCAATAAATGTGGTGGATCTAAATGATGAAGGACCATGCTGTCATCAAAGTGGTAATTACGTAGAAGTTTTAATCCTGTGGTAAAATGTTCATGATATAATGTATGTAAAAAGGCAAAGATCTCAAACTGTTTATATATTTAGGATTAATTAAATTATTAAAAGCCACATATATGCAAAATGGGCTGTGAAACTCTGAAGAACAGGGCTGAATCTCCCTAACTCTTTCAGTACTGAAAAAACAGATGCCTACTAGGCTCTCAATGAAAATTCCACAAGGGCTATCTCTGAGGAACAAAGGCAAACCAGAGCTAAATTAGGTGTTATTAAAATTGCAAACAAGCACTGAACCAACTCAATCCCTAACTGGCTGAAGGTGGTCAGCCCCTTACCCTACCCTATCTGCCTTACAGAGGAAAGGAGAAAACACCAGTCAAAGTAGCTAGGTTCTTTTATACTCTGTCCAGTGAACACACAAACCTTACTAAAGAGATAAAATACCTGATAGCGAAGAGGAAGAAAAAGGTATAGTAGCAGACCCTTAGATTATGAGATAACCATAACTTTAAAAAGCTATCATTGGTGGATAGAATTGGTGCTGGCTTAAGTAACTGGAAAATAGTGTTTTGACTGGAAGCTCCACTAAAGACAAAAACACATAAGCACTGACTCTAGTTGATAAAGTTGTTCACCATGGAGGAACAGTTTAATGATTCTGAAACTGCTGTCAATGTATACTGGGATTGAACAAATAAGTGAATGGGTGGAAGATGGTGGGAAGCAGGTTTCTCACTGTCAAAGAAGGAGGTTGCATGTATAAGCAAGGGGGAAGTCTAAAAAGAACCGTGTAGTACTGCTACATTGAAGTTGGAGACATCAGTAAGAACTCATGCTTGGTTTGCTATAGATACAGGTGGACAGATACAGAAATAATTATAGACGGGTGTATAAACATGGGCCCATACATATGCAAGCATTTCCTAGCCTTGTCCCCTGAGAGGGCTTAGAAGCAATGACATCCCAGTAGCAACAAGCATACCCAGTGCCCAGCTTGTGGTTTCTATTGCTGTTCTCCAATAAGATCATGGGCTCTTGGCTTCTTGGATAAATGACTGATTCTAGGGCTGGGACAGGGGATTTACAAAATGAGAATTATATAGTTCCAGAAAGTAATGAAGTGCTTAAAAAGCAAAATGATGGGAGCATGTCAAAGGAACAAAGGAGACAATCTCAAAGAGCCCCCAATTGCTAAAGCTGGAACAACTTGAACAACAAAATAAATAATGTAGGATTAGGTTACAGCATAAAAGAAATATCCTTGTGCTCATACTGGTATAAAGAAATGATTGAAAAAATAAATGAATTGGGGAGAAGAGGCAAATCTCACATTCAAAAGTATTCCAAATAATTTCTGTAAATACTATCCCCCTCAAGGATGTGCAGCTTCATTTCCCATCCATTGAGTATGAGCTATTCTTAGTGACTTGCCTCCCAAGTGTAGAGTATGAAAAAAGGGTAAATAAAATGCAACTTTACTGAGGAGAAACCTAGCAAACATATCCTCCGACAAGGGATCCAGGTCCACATCATTGGGAAGAGTCATGCTGATAGCACGTTCCCTTGATGTGATGTAATGAGAATAGCACTTCATTTCCATAGCATTCATCCCCTAAATCCATTTCCCCAGTATAATCATGAGGAAAAACTCCCAAGTTGAGAAATATTCTAAAAATACCTGACCACTCAAAACACTCGAGGTCATCAACAATCAGGAAAGCCTGTGAAACTGTTACAGTCCAGAGGACACAAAGGAGACATGATAATTAAATGTAATGTGGTATCCTAATGGGGAAAAAGAAAGGACATTAGGAAAGGCTAATGATATCTAAATAAACGTATGGAGCTTAGTTAAGAGTAAGGTACCAATGTTTCTTAGTTGTGATCAAAGTACCTAGTAATGTGAGATGTTCACAATAGGGGGAAATGGGTATAGAACATATAGGAACTCTTTGTAATATTTTTCCAACTTTTCTAAAATCTAAAATCACTCTAAAATAAAGTTTATAAACAATATATTTAAGAAAATACGTGAAAATACATAAAAATACACAAAAGAATAGATAATTTCACTAGATATCTAAATCCTCAAAAAAAGAACCAAATGCATAGAGCAGTTTAGATAAATACAGCAGCATGAACACAGCAGAACACAAAATTGGTGAACAGGATGACAAATCATTTGAAAGTAACCAAAATGAGGTATGGACCAATAAATAATAAATAATATGTGGGACATACTTAAACTTTATACACACATATTATTAGAGTCCCAGAAGGAGAGGACAAAGAAAATGGGAAAAAAGAACATTTTAAGCAAAAATGGCCAAAAATTTTCCAAAACTGATGATAGGCATCAAAGAACACATTAAAGAAGCTCAGAGAATCTTAAACAGGATAAACTCAAGCAAAAGAAATATCACACCTAAATAACATCGTGGTCAAACTGCCAAAAGCCAAAGAAAAGAGAATATCTTAAAAAGAATCCAGGAAAAAGGGCATAATACCAGAATATAAAAGTAATTCCTCGAATTCATATATTAATAAAACAAATGATCTGATTTTCCAAAGGAGAGAGGCAAAATATAAGAAAAGACATTTCGTAAAAGAAAATATACAGATGGCAAGTAGGAACATTAAAAAATACTCAACATCATTAGCCATTAGGGAAAAGTGAATACAACCACAATCGAATACCACCACACACGCACTAGAATGGATACAATGAAAAAGAATGGAATGCTATGTGAGACATGCTGGTGAGGACGTGGCACAACTGAAGTGCTCATATATTTCTGGCAAGGATGCAAAATGGTACAGTCATTTTGGAGGACAGTTTGGGAGTTCCTCATAAAGTTAAACAGATATTTACCATATGACCAAAAGGAAATGGAAATATATCCACATTAAGACTTGTATGTGGTGTTCAGAGAAGATGTATTCATAATAGCCAACTACTGGGAACAAATTAAATGCCCATCAGATAGTGAATGGCCACCTAATACTGTAAATCTGTACAATGGAACACTACTTGGCAATGAAAGGTAATGAGCTACTGGAACATGTGTCAGTGTAGATGAATCTCTAAGTGTTACGCTAGAGTGAAAGAAGCAAGCCACCAAAGACCTCGTGCTTTATGGTTAAATTTATTTAAAATGCTAGAAAAGGCAAAACTAGAGTGACAAATCACATTGATGGTGGGCAGGGACTGGGGTTGGAAAGAGGATATTGAATGCAAATGCACATGAAGCAGTTTTTGAGGTGATGGACAGAGACTATATCTTGACTGTGATGCAGTCACATGACCGTATACATTTGGAAGACATCAATGAACAATAGGCTTAACATGGGTGATCTTATGGTATATAAGTTTTATTTCAATAAAGCTGACTTTTTAAAAAGAGGCTTTAAGTTCTAAGGAGCAACAATAATACTGACAGCTGACTTCTCAAAATTAAATTCTAGAAACCGGAGCCAATAGAATGACATCTTTAAATTGCTGAGAGGAAACTGCCTGCAACCTAGAATGCTGTACCTAGCAAAGTGCCCTCCGGAGCAACGTGAACACTGATGCAAGTGTTGGGAATGGAGTGGTAAATGGGACCTCTATATTTTATGCATGATTTCCCTATAAACCCATAACTTCTCTAATAAAAAAAAAAAAACTGAAGGTGAAATAAAGACATTTTAGGCAAAGAGGAGCTAAAAGGATTTACACCAGCGGGCCCACGTTAGAAGTGAAACTGAAGGTAAATAAACCGCAGTGTGCTCACAGTGGACTCTTACACAAGCACGTACAGCAATATGAATAAAACATATAAGCATAATTTTGAGTTAAAAAATCCAGGCACAGACATGCAAAAATGCTTGCATAATTCTATGTATATAAATTCCAGATGAGGGCAAGTTCAGCTAAATGGCTGAAGCCAGGACAGTGGTCATCCTTGGAGAAGGGCAGTGACTGGCGGGGAGCGGGGGCAGCCTGGGGTACTGGTAACGGTCTGTTCTGCGAGCTGAGTGCTGGTGTCTTAGTTTGCCTGGGCCGCTATAACAAAATCGCTGGATTAGCTGGTTTAAACAACAGGAATTCATTGCCTCTCCGTTTTGGAGGCTGGAAGTACAAAATCGAAGTGTCAGCAGAGCATGCGTTCTATGAAGCCTGTGGGTTCTGGGGGTGGCTGCCGTGACCCATCACTCAGCTCTGCCTCCGTCACATGCCGTCTCTTTCCCTGCCTGTCTCTTCCTTCTGTGTCCCAATTTCTCCTGCGTCTAATCTGGTCGTACGAGGTCGAGACCCACCCTGATTCACTCTGGCCTCACTTTAACATCTTCAAAGATGCTCTTTATAAATGAGTTCTTATCCACAGGACCGGGGTTAGGATTCGAACACGTCATTGTCGGGAGCACGATTCCATCTGTGACAGTCACATGAGTGTGTTAAGTTTTTGAAAAGTTATAAGGTTATAACTTGTGAAATATACACTGTGAAAGTTTTCTTTAGAACTACACACACACGGAAAAACTAGAGGGAAAAGCACCAACATGTTAGCATGTCAATATGTTAACACTTGAGTAGTAGGATTTTTTTTTCTTTTGATCCTTTTATTTTTTAAAAGATACTTCGATTACATAAATGTTACAGAGAATGTATCAGGGATTCCCATATACCCTGCTCCCCACACCTCCCCCATTTTCCCACATTAACAACATCTTTCGTTAGCATGATACTTTCATTGCAATTGATAAACACATTTTGGAGCATTGCCACTAAGCATGGATTATGGTTTACATTGTAGTTTACACTCTCTCCCACTCAATTCTGTAGGTTATGACAAGATATATAATGGCCTGTATCTGTCATTGCAATGTCATTCGGGATGATTCCCAAGTCCCAAAAATACCCCCATATTACACCTGTTTTTCCCTCTCTCTACCCTCAGAACCTCCAGTGGCCACTTGAATAGTAGGATTTGACTGGTTTTCATCTCTTTATTCATATTTTCCTGTGTTTTCCAAATTTTCTATAACGATCATATGTTAGTTTTATAATTAGTAAAATATTATAGAAGAAAAATGGTAAATTACTCAGGAAATTAATTTTACTTTATCATATATTCTAAAAACAGCTCATGAGAAGGATTGTCTTTGTAAGCTTCTCTGTTGAAACAATAAAAAACTACAAAACAAAACAAAACAAAACAAACTCTTTTCTTTCTGAATATCTTAGACTTATCTTAACAAAGAAGATTTCTTTGGGGTTGTCCAAAAAATTTTTATCTAAAGCAAGCTCAGCTTAGCCTTTCTTGAAATACTTTTAAAAATAATCAAATGAATCAATAAATCCATACTGGACACCTACAGTTAGCAAGGCAATAAAAGTAATAAAGACAGAGTTATTAAGACAAGGACTCAAAGTTATAAAGGCAAGCTCCCTGCACTAAAGGAGGTGAGGAAACAGGACTCAAATATTAGCATTTAACAAATGCCTAAGAACGCAGGCCACGTAGATAATAAACATGAAGGCATTCAGAGGAGAAGGGACACTTCTGACTGGGTGGCCCACTGGGTCCTGAGATGGACTGTGAAGAGTAAAGAGGATTCCAAGACATGGAGAGAGGGTGGGTGTATGAGGTTCCTATTGCTGCCAAAACACACTACCACAAACTTGGTGGCTTACAACAAGAGGGATTCATTTTGTTCTCTCACAGTCCTGAAGGCCAGAAGTCTGAAAGAAGGTGTCGGCGGGGCCGTGCTCCCTCACTGGCTCTAGGGGAGACTCCTCCCTGCCTTTCTCTGACTCTGGTGCCTCCTGGTGCTCCTTGGCTGCTGGCAGCATCGTTTCAGTCTCCGCCTCTGTCTTCAGGTCTTGCCCCTGTGTCCCTCCGTGTCATATCCTCTTCTTGTAAGGGAACCAGTCATGGGTTTATGATCCACCCCAATCCAGGATGATCTTATCTTGAGATCCTTAGCTAATTACATCTGCAAAGACCCAATTTACAAGTAAGGTCACGTTCTGAGTTTCTTTGTGAATATGAATTTTGGGGTACACTTCAACCCACTATAGGGGCCAGGGAGCATTCCAAAAGGGCATCAACATCAGTGTGGAGGGGGGATGTTAGAGGTATTGTTTTAGGCCGTGGTTTTCAAGGAAGATAGCCATGAAATTAGCCTGCTGATTGGGAGAAAGCTTGTGTAACACAGCAGTGGAAGATAAGGACCAGGTTGGGGCAAAATTGAGGTCCTTGAGTGTAAAGCAGCCATTTGTACCTGATTCTGTGGGAAGGGGGAAGCGTTACGTGTTGTTGAGCAGGGGACCAACATGATCACACTAGGTGTTGATGTGAGGGACAAATCCGGGGAAGTAGAGATCGAAGGAACATAGACCAGCTGTGAGGAAAGCAGGGCTCCTTCTACGCTGTTTGGCAGCCCCTCAACTCGCGCTATAGAAAAGTCACACTCACCTTTCTGATAGAGTAGGCAAGTGGGGTTTCCTTTTGAGGCTGTAAAAGATAGATATATTGATAGATGCCAGGAAGAGCGAGAAATTCTCCTCAGCTTGGGTTTCCTGTCAGTATTTATTTCCTGGCTGGAAACCAGTCTTAGGACCTAGACTTGTCCACCAGAGACTCCTGTTTCAGAGATAAAAGAGGGTTGATGGACCCAGATGTACAGGAGGGAAATCGCTAATACCATTGTTATTCAAGCCAAAGTCCTTTAGGAGCAAACCTTGATGACTGTGTTCTTGGTTGGCATCTGTTTTAGATGTCTGTATCAGGATGCCCCCTACAAATGGTTCATTCTGTAGGTTTTAGCTATTTAGTTGTCTGTTCATTGTATCCCTGAATGGCCCACAGCGTTCTCTCCCCCACTTGTTTTGGTTCTCTTATTCAGTGAACATGAAAGGTCAAGTAAGCCTATATTTCTCAGCTGCTGTTCTCAGGTGCATTGATTGTGTGTTAAATCAGGTCATCTGAAAGATGAAGCAGTCACCCCAGAGAGGAAAATCCCAGCTGGCTGAATCCTGTGCCTCTCCCCTAACAATCCACCTGCTTCTCCTAACCTATGTGTATCTTCCATGGGTTTTGGTAAGAAATGGCATTTTCATTAGCCTAGTGTTCCATTTTCCCTCAGAAGTTACAAAACTGCTCCCTGCATAGCTTCCTACTTGCAAAAGCAGAGAGGAGTGCCAAATACGATGGTTATTCTGATGTGCTCAGTTCTAAACAATGCCTCCCCACAGAAATCGAGGCAATATGTGTGACCATTAATACAGCTTTCTTGTATTTAAGATTTTTTTAATTTTCCAGAAACATTTTTCATTTGTTTTGGTTTTCTTTTTCTTTTTTTTTTTAATTTTTAGTTTTTAGATCTCATGGGCAAGGCTGGCCTTAGGCAAATTCATGAATAGGCAATTGCCCCCTTCACTCTGGTTTCTTTCTTAAAACTTTTCTCCCTGCCCCTTTCAGCCACTTAGGGCCTTCATCTATGGAAAGGTCTAGTCTCTGGAAAAGATCTGATCTCAATCAGCTATACCACAATGGAAATATAAGTGACTTCCTCTTCCAGGAAGTTTACTTTGAATCTATCTCCAACTATAAATGGAAAACCACATTCCCTGTTTAAGACATTTGGGGCACTAGGGTTTTATTGTTGTTTTTACTCAAGGTCTATGAACAGATGTTTGTCTTCTCGTGTTTTCTTCTGCTTTAGGGTTTAAATTAATTACAGGAAGGAGATGTGTGTGGTCTTAATTTGGAAAAATGCCTCAGAAAAGGATAAATATTGGATTGCCTTAAGTCATTAGATCCAACTCCCTCATTTCACAGATGAAGAAATTGAAGAAGGGCTTCCACTTAAATATGGTATATTCAGCTGATATGTTTCCTTCTGTGCTCCCTTGAAACCCTATGTAAATGACAGTAAAAATATTTTATATGGTATGAATCCACAACAAATAAAAGATTTAACACAGTAACCAAGATTTTAAAGGTCACCAATGATGGATGGGTGGTAAATTGACAAAGCAGATCAAAAGTTGGAACCTAAGCCAACTGTAGAGAAATCAAGGAAATAACCTACCAAACAGTGAAAACACAAAAAGCTTATGAATTGATGGCAATGGGCAAGTGATTTGGAAATTCTGCTCTGAGGAACCTTACTGGCCCAAACGGAAAAGCAAAAGAATAAAGAGAAGGACAGTTTGACAATTCAGGTCTCCCCATAGAAGAGCTCAACCTGGTCATCCTACAGTGAAGACCACTAGTTATCAAGACTCCCCACACACACATGTTCTAATGAGGTTTTTTCTTACCATTCTTATGACTATGATGAGAATGCTAATGTTCACCAGATATTTAGAAAAGCCTCTGAAACTAAAAAATAAAAAAAATAAAAAAATAAAGGAACTTGGAGAAAACAGAGACACTGCGGGGAGGAGAAAATGTCAAATAAACTCTTATTAATATCATCAGAGAAATAAAAGATTTAATTGATCAATGAAACAAGAACAGGTTGCTAAAGAAAAGGAACATTCAGAAAACAAAAATGAACTATTGGAAATTTTTTTTAAAACTGATAGTGAAAATTGAAATTTGTATAACAGATGGAAGAGGGAGAAGGTGAAATCTCCAGAAAGTAAAATAAAAAACAAAAGAATGGAAAATAAAAGTGAAAACATAAGAAAAATAGAGCATCCATCTACAAATTCTTTATCTAAATCATAAATATTCCAGAAAAAAAAGAACAGAGGAAAGGAAATTATCAAAGAGTAAGTTCAAGAAAATTTCCCAGAATTGATAAGACATAAGTTTCCCAAGTGAAATGCTGAATGCCCAACATAGAGGACGTAAAAAAAAATAAATAAATAAAATAAAAGAGTCACCAATGCCTATTGTTAAGAAATTTCTGATTACTAGGGACAAGGGACAAAAAGAAGAGTCTAATTACTTTCAAGGAGGTGAAAAAAGTATCACACAAGAACAACTGCAAATCTGAAGCATACTGAATTTTTAGTAGCCATTTAATTTGCCTTTAATATTTTTAATGTCTTATAATTTTAATAGGATGCTTGCAGTTGGCTTTTAATAAATACCTACTGTAAAGTGAAGGAACTCCTTTTACCCTCATTCTTTTTTTTGAAGTAGTTCATTAGGATTGTTCCCTAAATACCACATGATGACTTCTGGCATATTTCATAAAAATCTATGCTTTTTAATTAACTTAATAAAATACATTCATATATTTTCTAACAGTGAAACATTCTAACATTCCTAGAAACTCCTGTTTTATTATTTTAATACACATCTATTTTTAATTTGCTTATATTTTGTTTGGAATTTTTTCATCTACATTCAAGAGTAAGCTTGGTCTATAGTTTTTTTTTTTTTTTTCTGTGCTGTAGCTATCAAGTCGAAGTATTTGCAAGATAAATTGGCAATTTTTTCAAATTTTACATGTTTTAGAATAATTTGACTCTAAAACTCTTTCATACAACCATTTGGATTTGATGACCTTTCTACTGGCAAACGTTTGATAACATTTTGAATGCAGGCGATGTGATTCTTAAATCAAAAAAAATGCAAAAGACTCATCTAAAGCTAGTGAAAGTAAAGAGCTCTTTTAAACCCTCAGCTTGCTCATCTGTCAAATGGAGATATTAATAGTACCCGTTACTTAGGGTTGTTGTAAAGATTAAGTATAGATGATGCATATGAAGTTTAGCGCAGAATCTGACACATGGTAAATAATCAGAAAATGTTGCTGTTGTTATGGCCACCATTATTGTTATTATTAACCTATGGTAATATAATGTTCAGAACAATATGGGAAATCAGTGTGTGTGTTTGTGGTAAGACAGTGAATAAGGACAGGCTCTGATGTCACAGCCTAAGTAAGCTTCCTACTAATCCCTGTTTGCAGGCTGTATAATCTTGGGCAAGGGAGTAATCTCTCTGGGTCTAAAATGGGTAGAGTGAAAATACCTACTGCAGGGGTTGTTGGAGGAAAAAATGGGTCCACACTTAGCCCAGTGCCCGGGACCACTGTCGGCAGCCCATCGTGTCGGCAGCCTTTACGACTTTGATGACTTACAATCTAAAGCAGCCATGCCAAACAGCCAGTGTTTCCAACTGAATTTCTCACTCAGTGCTTCAATAATCTTTGAGTAGATTTAGACCTTAAATGTAGAAATGTCATTTTCAGCATTTTGAGGACAGCTTAGTTTTACAAATGTGAAGTTTTAATCTTCTCAGTTGAAAGATGAGTAATTTGGTTTAGTTTAATAATCATCATTATGAAATCATTCCATTGAATACATCAAATTAATGGGATGTTCTGCTGTACCAGGAAATGACTCCACTGCAAATTCCTGACACCTTGGAAAATAAAGTGATTTGTCTGGTCATTAGCACATCACTATGAAAATACCTAAGTGTTCACCTTCATAAGCAAACCAACTGTTTTTATGGAGGGCTGAACGCTGAGCTAAAATATAGGTGTCTGATAACTACCAAGATAGGAAACTTCTCGGTGTGTCCTAGTACAGAGTGCAAACAAGCTTGTGCTGGAAATGCTCCTGAATCACTCTTTTTCATATGCTAGAAAACCTTTTGTGCAAATGATAACAAATCCCATTATCCTAGCAGGTCTACTGATGGAAATACATGCTGAGTGTTTCTGAAAGCAAACATCAGCTAAAGGTGGACAACTATCCACAGGAGTGAGGCTCATGGGAAAATTGAGTTCTGTGGGTTTTTCACCTTTAGAATTAGAATTTCCAATTGTAAAGGAATAACACTAACATAGATCACACTTACTTGATTTTGTGAGTGTGTGGCTGGCTGAGAGAAAGGGAATCCTGGAGAAATTCCTGGATGATCCTAGAGGCATAAATAGTTATAATTTCCCTGAGCTGTTCTATTTGCTTCTATCTCCTTACTCCTGTGAGATGGCTGTTACGATTTTCTTTTCTGCACTGACAGCCAGAACTGTGCTGTAAGCATTCAGCTGCCCACCAACATCCACCGCCTCTCCTTCGACATGGAAGACTAGACTCCCCAGCTCCTTGGGGCGGGGTCAGGAGGCCAGCAGGTAACTGTGGGTGGAGACCCTTCCAGTCTCCCTCCCTCTGCCTCCTCTCGGGGAGCATGAGGGCCAGTGACTGCTCCAATCACACAGAAACCAGAGAGAAAAGTGAGGAGCAGACCTTCAGCTCACCTGCAGTGAGCATGGAGCCTGAGAGGGGAATTAACACAGTGTTGTTATGAGCTGAGATTTTGGAGTTGTTTTTACCATACTGGACCCTAGTTTATCCTGAGTAAGGTAATCCGTGCAGCTGACTACACAGCCCCTCCATGGAGGATGGCTGGTCATTGTTTTGTGTATTTTCATCTAATTTCTTGATCACTTTGCTGCCACCCTTATTTTCCTTTTGTCATTCAACACAATTTAACGCATCCATTCTGCCAAGTTATATGTATCGTAAGCCATTTTTGAGAATTAGATAGAGAATAAATAAATAAGGTGAAATGATGGATCTATATGAACCTTGGAGAAACGCATCAGGATAAGTTGGCTCTGC
>PVKH010032770.1:0-12120 GCA_004027955.1 Chaetophractus vellerosus | reverse complement strand
CCTAAGTCTTCTAGATGATGGGGTACATTTTTGCCTCTAGCATTTCTATGGAAGGGTTTAGAAGGGTGGATAATTGTTCCATTGCTTAGTGGTTAGATTTTAATCCCCTAGTTTATAGCCTCACACTCATCCCTGCCCTCCACAATGCCTGGTGACACAGAGTCTAGACTCTAGAGGCTGCCTGGTTTAATATCTTTGTCTCATGCAGGTCTGAAAGCAGTTACCTGGCTAAATGCCGTGAGAGTGAGACTGGGAGGCCAGCTTTTCTGAAATCCCTCCCTATGAGCCTTTTGGAGGTTCTGAGCAGGGGTGGGAAGTATACAAATTTGTTAACTTCTTTGTCATTACTCTCCCCATTCTCCACCCCTGCAAACAATGAGATTCAAACTTTTTCCATATTACGAATTCTAACACTTTAATAAACACTTTATCCTTTAAAGATTTCTTGAGGTAAGGCATCCAATTATGCTCATGTTCTCATTCTCATTTGCTAAGGATAACCCCCCCCCACACACACACACCTTTTTTTTCTTTTACCATAATTTTAATGAGATTTTAGTACATAGGGCAGATTAAGGTATGTGGTCAATCTACCCCTTTCAACTAGAATCCCATCCTGGCATCATTACTCCAGAAGGTTTCTTATCTAGAGCAGATTTATAATTGATGATCATTTTCAGTTCTAGAATGCATCATATAAAATTCAGAGCACCATTTCTGGTGGATAAAGTAGTAAATTATACACACATTTATTTAGTCTATTCATCTTCCTGATTCCAAAACATTTCTACCATTATTGCACTTTGGAAAATGTTCTAGATGTTCATAAAGACACCTTATCTAAAATATGATGAAAGTAGAAAATAGGCATTTCACTAGTCGTAAAAGAATTGAGTTAAAGTGGTATAAATATTAATCTATGTCTTTATCTGCAGTATGAGAATGGTCAGTCAACAAGTATTTGTTAAGTATTCCACTTTGAGAGGCAATAAAAATCATTGGAGTCAGAATGCTTGGGGATTTGAATCAGCTCAATCTGGATTAACTGACAGTCTTTGACCCTTACTGTTTGACCTTTTCCCACTTGCCTTAGATTTATCAACTGTGCAATGGGACTACCAATAATAACTATCTGACTACTCTAAGAGATATCTGATAGCATGCTCATTTCACTGCACTTGTTAAACACCACTGGCTCTAGAGCCAGATTACCTGTATTTGAATTCTGGCTCTGCTACTTAATAGATAATCTGTACCAAGCTCCATTTCTTTCAAAACTGGATTTGGATGAACACAATGACTTGATTTTGAACTTTGACCTGGTGAGGTGATGAGATTTAGATTTGATGATAGACTTTGGACTTTGAGCTGATGCTATAATGGGATGAGTTGTTGGGAATTTTGGGAGGGGGTGATGTACTTTGCATGTAAGGGGGACATGAATCATTGATGGCCAGAGGTCAGAGAGTGGTAGACAGAATTCTAAGATAGTCCCTTAGATTCCTACCTCCTGCTGTATATGCCCTATATAATCCTTTCTCCTTGAGTGTTTAAAAGTTTTTCTAATAAAATGCTTTCAAAATGTCCTAGAAGAAGCTCTTTGGATCTCCTTTAAAGGAAAAAAGAAGCCAGTTTAAAATGGTTTCTAAAACCATGAAAGAAGATTTTAAAAGTACATTACTTATTATTAATTACCAATTTAATAGAAAGTATTTACTCATTTACTAAAGAGAAGTGCTAGAAGAGGAGTGATAGTTGATATAGGGAAAATTATAATAATGAAGGCCTACCATGAGCTAGCACTATTCTAATCTGAATAAGTATCAATTTCCTTATTTCTAATGCAATATTATAAGATAGAGATATAATACTATATTATGGCATATTTTACAATTAATAAAATAGAGATATCAAGAGTTTAAGTAATTTGCCCAGCAGGTCAGTGATATTAGAACTATCTAAAATAATAATTTACATATCTGTATAAAAGCAGAAATATATCTGTCTATATCTATATCCATATTTATATCCACATCTATTTTCATACCTGCATCTATCTATGTCCATGTCTATACCCAAACTTGTATCTATGACTGATCTTCTCAGTTTTTCTTGCAGAAGAGGATCATAAGCTCCAGGTATCATATACACTATAGAGATCAGGGAACTGTTATCCAACCGATATTAGTTATTAGAATTGTAGACTAATAGGGAAGGAGGGCTCATTTTGCAAATTCAAATTTATATCAGTAAAAATAGATGTCAAATCTCATAAGTGAAATTATTGAAGTCCATCTGGAAAAGACTAACCAGTGACTTGGCTCATGTACTGAAAAGAATAATGGGTGTTTTTCTAACAAGAGGTCTTAGGTTCAAGGCATTATAGATTATTGAAGGCCCTAGCGAATTCAATGAAAGAACAGGTCGTTTGTTTGGAGAACAACAATGTGATATTTGAAATACCAATCCCACAATATGTACTGACTACTCTAAGAGATACTGTGGATATGAAGGTAAATAAAACATAGCCACTACCCTCTGGAATTCATAGTCATCCCTTAATAAGATGTCTGCTTCTCTTTGTTTTCAATAAATTAATGGCATATGATTCTTATTGTTAAATCCTCAAAGATGAGAGGAGTATATGATAAATAATGAGGGAAATTACTTATTTTGTGAACTCTGACAGTTAAAACATAGGCAGAGTCATAAGACTGAGTAGTTTTGAATGATTCTACCCATTCCTTTTGTCTATTTTCACCAGAAAGTCTCCAGATTCACATGCATATTTTTTTCAAACTGAATCAACTTACCTCTTCTTTGACTCATTCCCTTTTAAAGATACAACTAAGCAAGTTGTGCTAACTTGAAGGTCAATTAGGAAAACAGGATGAGGGATCATTCTTTAAGAAAACGTGCTGCCTTTGAGAGTTGTTTTAAAAAAACACATACAAATGGCAGATTTTCTCTTATAAACCGTATGTTCTCGCATTTCTGATATCTGGAATCAGCGACTTGCCAGAAACATTTCCAATCAAAAACCAGACTAACCCATAAAGGTGTCCAAAGAAGTCTGTTCTGATTACTGAAGATGTTGAACTAGTCTTGACTTCAAACAGTAGATATTTCCACACTTTAGTGGTATATGACAGCTCTATTCATTCCACAATGTCAAATTCTTTGGTTTTGGCCATTGGGTATTTATGCATTTCTGGCTAGGGAAGCAGAGAAGCCTAATTTGATTCTGGAGCCAAAAGTTTTTAGGCCCTGTTCCTTTGGAACTTGGACTCAAGGATTTTGGCACTGTATAAAGACTAGGACAGATCAAGTAGTCACACATAACTAACTGACTCAACAGAGCATATTAAGGGAGAAAGATCATGCCTACACATTAGATACCATTCTCCAAGGCAGACTGACAACACCCTGGATTCAATCACTTTTAAATAAACACACAAGGAAAGCACGGCTTCAGCATACCTTCCGGCATCCTTTCCATTGCTGCCTGATTGGTTTGAGTGCCATAGGCCAGGCTGCAGATGCAGGCATTACTGTTGTTCTCACTGTTGTCTGTGTGCTTTCTGCTAACAAGCATTCATATGCTTTGGATCATTAAAGTCACAACCTCCTATGCCAATCTATTCCTCTCCACGGGTTTGCTGTAGATTGGAAAGTGAGATGCTATTTCTGTTTCTTTTCCTTTCCATTAGGACCTCCAGTCAGGGTTGCTTCCAAAGTCAGAATACAGCCTGCACCCTTGTCCCCATTGAGCACATCCATTGTGTTCCCATTAAGCGTTTTTTTTCCCTTGATTTATTTTGTTTGTTGTTTTGTGTGCCTTTTCAATGCAGAGCAAGCAATTTGTGCTGGAGCTGCGATGGACAAAAAGTACTATAACTTAAGCTATGTCCTGGTGCAATTGCGTTCTGTGAGAGATCTGCTTACTTACACCCATGGCAAATGTCTTCTGACAGACTCCAGGTGGTCGGGATTTTCACAATCCAACCCATTTCAGTGTTAGTAGTTGTCATTTGGGGCCTGTGAATTCTTTCCTTTCATCTTACTGTAGGTAGTGGGTTGTACACATTTGTACATCTACCCACGCAAGGCTACATGTGTCCACAGGTGTAATCAGAGGTGGAGAAACATGAGTTTATCTTTCAGGGAAGACACAGATGACAGATAATGTGCAGAGAGGCAGAGAGAAAAAAAATTGTCACTTGTAGTATTATGCAGGCTGCCCATCTAAACCCATCATTGCCTGGCATCTACACACTAAGGGCAAGGATCCAGCCAACTTGTGAGTGGGCACCATGCCATTTGAGCAGATGGGCATGGAAGTCAGCAGCCAGTAGACCATGTATGTGCATCAACGGTGGGTGTTGAGGGCACGATTCCCAGAGGAGAATGTCCTAACAGCTGTCTGGCCTGAGCCAACTTACTTACAACCAAGGAAAAGTGCCATCCTTCAGTCCTGCTGAGTTGGATTAACCTTCAGAACTAAATCTGCTTTTTTTCGGCAGCATAAGGTGAGTTTGGGGCCTTGAAAACCTCAAAGAATAAGTGAAGAAAGCAAACTGGAAAGATAAAATTATTAGAGATTGACAAAAGATGGTGAGGGCATTCACTAAGCCTATTTTAAATATTTGACTGAAAGTCTGTTGATCCTTGAAAGAGAAGTGACCTTTCAACACAGGCAGAGCATTTCCAGTGAGTTGGGACATTTCCACCTTTGCATTAAGAAATAATGATGTGTGAGGAAAGGTGTCAATAGACTATAGAAATCTAACTGGGCAGATGGCTTTGTCAAACTTTACATAGCATGGGCTAAACTTGATATATTGTGGATCAGAATTTTCCAAGAAAAAAAATTCTTCAATAATTGAACATACACTTAAAGAAGTAAAAAGGAAACTTGGTTTTTCAACCTAAGCCTTTCTGGGCAATAAAAGAAACTTTATATTTGAGACCAAAAATAAAGCCTGATTCTAATTTGTTGAGAATTTCCAGACAGTTAAGCATCATGAAATTAGCTATAGGTTGTTTCTGCCCAACATAGCCAAATGGTGATTTGACAATGATTTGTTTCATTTGGCTAAAAATAGGGAGAAAATTTTGATAATTCAGATCCTCAATATTTTTTTATTTGTTTGTTTTCTGTTTTGCTTTGTTTTGAGTTCTTTGTGAAGCAGTATTTTTAGTGTTGTTTGCCATTGTCTTGAATATTTTTATTTAAAAGATAACATATGCCTTGTAATTGTGGAGAAAATAATTGGTTCAGTGTGAGTGTTCTAGATTACCTGTCTATATTTTCCTAATCTGTTGCCTAAACTACTTCCTTTTGTTTACATTAACAGAGTAAATATCTCTATTACAGAGGAGCAAAAGAGATGAATAGGCTATTTAACCTGCTAATGGTAGGAACTATAACCACAGCTCCAACAAATTATTTAATGCCATAGATCCAATGCTACTAGTAATATTATGGGTAGAATATAATGTTTTCGTGTTTCTTTTGTTCCTTGGTTTCTCATTATATCAATTTAGAATTTCATGGCCAAACACAGATAATCGTAGAGAGCAAAAAACAAGGTAAACTAAAAATTAAAGCAATACATAAACACATTTTACATGAAAGGAATGTAGAAAATTTTATTATTCAGGTATGTTGGCCTTTCTGGTTGTGGTTGTTCCTATCTTTGTAAGAAAGCTTAAATTATGGTGTGTCCAGCTTCCATAAGAATTGGACATCTCAGTCTGAGCAAATTTTTGGACAGAAACATTACAATGTAAGCAACTGAAAAAGAAATGGGAGAACTAAAAGAAGTAGTATTCAGCAGTATAAGAGGAAATGTGCCTACAATCTATAGTTAATTTTTAATTAAATAGGAAGGTCGTTAGGGAGGCTGAATTTCTTCTTGGAAGAACAAAAGTGTTTGGGATAAAAAATAAGATAAGGGGTAACTTTTAAGGAGTTAGATAGAGTTGTTCCAGCAAGCTCTTTCCTTTGGCTATCCAGGAGACTGGCAAATGCGGAAGCTGAATTTAACTCAGCTAGACTGATACTGGGACTGAGTGGCTCATAAGTGCTGCAGGTAGCATAGATGCTGGCTGAAGAATATTCAACAATTTTTTAAAATGTTCATAAAAAAACTTTAATATGTACTCAAAAAGGATTTTTAAATTTTCTCTCTCATTTCTGCAGGGGATAAAAAAGGTAAAAGACGGTGTCAGATTTCTAACTGATAATATACAGTCAAAGGAGCCTAAGGGAAGAGCCCCCCCCCCCAAGAAAATGACATTTTCTTAGGGATGCCCACTATGGTAATGAAATAATGTTGTGCTCACCGGGGGCAAGGGGAGGACAGCATAATATACCATTTACTTATTGTACATTAACAAGGAGCAAAACAGAAGAACTTCGTCTTTCTTTGGTTTATATAACTATCAACCATTAGGACTATGAAAAGGTACATTTAGGTAATAGATTAATTGTGAGACATGGATGAATTTCACATGTCTCCTCAAAGAGGTGAAATTAGAAGATTAACGGCTAAATAAGGTAAAGTCCTCCAATCTTAACTTTTTATCTTTTATCTCAAAAGCATTTGTCTGCTACAAACATGTGGTTAAACAAATAGCTATCATTTAGATTGATGTTTATTATTTCTAAAGAACCAAATTGTTGTGAGTACAAGAAATAACGGACAAAGCTGCACATTCCAAAAGAAAAAAAAAACTTCACCAGTTTTCCAAAATTTCTTATTGTAATAGCTTTAAGAAAAAGAATTTGGCAAAACATGAAGAACTGCATATAAGAATTGGGATACACACACACACACACACACTTTTGAGAAACTGTGAAAAAAACCAAACTTAACCACAGATTTATTTCTTGTTTTCATCCAAGTAACCAGGGAGGTTGCTAATGGGAGGTATGCCTCAGAGAATGTACATGTCTGTGAAAATATTGGAACAAATGAATGCTTTTCTTCAAGTTATTTTATTTTAATTCTAAGCCACAAGATATAAACTTTCATCAAAAATGGTAATCTATTTAAAATCAGAGCTATGTGGAATGTTTCATGTTTATGTATAACTTTCATAGTAGACCCTCCTACACAAGGAAAATAATATGCCCAAATTCTGTTATTTTTACAGTATGCAATATATCAAGTACCAAGCCCACCCATCAGTTTCATATTCTTTAAATAGATAAAAATGAAAAAGGAATGGAAGAAAAAAATGAAGACACTTTGAAAAAATGATTTTTTAATTCCTCTCTTTTGGAGGAAAAGACATCTGAAAAACTTAATCATGATGCATATTCTAATAAGACTAAAAGGAATTTAAAGGAGAATATGCATCGCATTGCACATTCTGAATACTTTATTTTTCCTCTCTGCTATGCTCCAATAGAAAGCTAAAGTAATTGGGGAAGGAAGAAGCAGGAGTGGAGGTGGGGAAAGAGGTGGGTGGAGATAAGGAAAAACACAGGCTTGATTGAAAAGTATTTCCGTGATTTAGATTAATCAGATATTGGGTTCCAAAGAATTCAAGTCAAAAGACAATTATATTGCCATCTTTTTCAGCGGTAGCAACAAATCATTCCTATTTAGAGAGCATGATAATACAATAGGAAGGTGGCATCACTTTGAAAAGATTGCAAAAGCACAACAAAAGAAGATGAGTTCCGACAATTATTTTTCTCCCCAAAGGAAGAGTTTCCACCATATCAAGTATTATGAAAACTCAGTAGCTTAAGATGCAGAATACTGTGGTAAAGAAACACTTTAAGATACAACCATGTCACTTCAAAAGAAGCTAAGTAGCGTTCTTAATAAATAGGACAGAAACACTAAATTATTAAGGCCTTTTTTTTCAAAAAATATTGGAAGTAAATTGGGAGGTAACAGCTTATGAAACTTTCAATTGTGAAGTGTAAAATGATACTAAAACCAACATTTCCTAATTTAAAAGTATAAAAATTACAAAAATGGAGTTGGGAACATTTAATAAGTGATAGGCATGTCATCATATCCAGTTCTGTTTAGAGGGAGGATCGCATAATTTTTAACAACATTTGGAAACAAAAAAGAAAGCAGACATATGTCAAATTATATTTTTAAGGCTTCCTCAGAAGAATTGATTCTGTAATTAATAAAGAAAATAATTTATTAAAATAAAGTTGCATCAAGCTACTGTTAAAATAATTTCTGCTGCTTCAGCTTTCGAAATTCAATAATTAATTACCAATTCCTGCAAGACTGAAAAGGAGTTAAGATTAAAAAAAATGTAACCCACAGATACCAGTACTCTGAGACTTAATCTAGAAGCAATTGGCTGAAAAAAATGTAGGGTTTTATCATGTCCAGAAACATTTAAAATTTCTGTAATTCTTGAGAAAACCTAAGAAGAGTTAAAACAAAGTGTATGAAATATTTTCTGGTTAAAAATGCCTGTTTTATAAGAACATCTAATGTCTTAAGCTAGAATATTTCTCAGGAGGGTGATTTTTCAAATATCCTTTAGCAATTTGCAAAATTATCAGATGATGATAATCTATCCTAAATACTGAAGTACTACAGGATTTTCTGTTATTTATACTATGGCTCATGTTAGCCTTCGTTTGGTTCACACTTACCTCATGAAATTTTAGTTGACCCCACGTTTTCTTTGTAATTATTATTTTAATTAAGTATATCAAGAAACTTCACTTGAAATACACTAAAACTTTCTGATAACCACGTGAGGCAGTTTATCAGTTTGGGGTCCAGAAATTCCTAAACTCATAAGGCTCACCCAAAATAACTTGATTTGGAATAATGACAAATATTTCAGTGCCTAATGATTCACTGAGAAGAGCATTAAAGCAAAAGACAGGTGCTGAAAGTTCTATTTTTTTTTTTAAAAGATTTATTTATTTTATTACATATCTCCCCTTCCCCCCACTGCGGCAACGCGCCGAGAGTGGTCACTGCGCAAGCGCGGCTTTCCCCGCTTGTGGGCGGTCTCTGCGTCCGTTCACGGCCAGCTTTTCAGTTCGCGGGTGGCTGGCTGCGCTCCATCCGTGGGCGACCTGCCCTGCCCGTGGCGGCTTTTGCCATGTCCGTGGCAGCTTCTCGCCCTGCCCACGGCGGCTCTGGCCCGCCCATGGCGGCTTGCCATTCTCAAGGCGGTCTGCCCGCTAGGAGAGGTCCCCAGGAATCGAACCCAGGGCCTCCCATGTGGTATGCCGGCGCCCTATCCACTGGGCTATTGAGCCGGCCCCTCTATTTTTTTTTTTAACTTCTTCATAACTTGGTTGAACATGATAGATTAGTTAGCTTATTGACTTAGAAATGATCAGCAATATTGCTTCTCCTAAAGGAATATTATAAAGTTTTATTGCAGATTTGAAGCTAACAAACTGCTGAGGAGAAGCCAGAATATCAATGAAGGGGTGAAGTTTTGGTTTCTAGGTTCACTCTCCCATTAACCAGCTATTCTACTTTTTCAGTTTCCTTATGCAGAAGACCTTTCATTTTATCATTAATTGAACATCAACTATGGTTATCTTATTTAGAGTAATAGTAGCAACTGTAAAAATTCCAAAATATATAATGGCTCCAAGAAATAGAATTGTATTTCTCACTTACGTAACAGTCCAAAGTAAGAATTTTCTACAGGAACTCTGTACTATCTTGCAAGTTTTCTGTAAATATAAAATTACTCAAAAATAAAAAGTTTACTTGAAAAAGTGAGTTTTCCTGGCCTATTTTTCGCTTTTCTCCGTATGTGATTCAGAGACCCAGGCTCTTCATCTTCTTCTAGAGCCTCATTTAATATTACTTCCTAACCAGTGTGCAAGGAAGGAGAACATGAAGGGGACACACTCATTTATTAGCAGCTTTGGCCAAGAAGTGTGTCCCATTGTTTCTGCTTTCATTCCATTAGTATGAACTAGTCATGGCCACTCCTAAATGCAAGGCACGCTGAGAAATGTAGTCTCCATATGGGCCCAAGAAAGAGAGGCAGAATTTTGCTGAACTGTCAACAGACTCTGCCACACTTCTCCCTGCTCTTCGCCTTAGATCAATTTGCAACTGTCTTCCAACACTTAGGAAACATTCATCCACCTCTGAAGGGAGACCACCAAAAATCCCATCCAGTTGCAGCATCCTGTTCAAATTACACAGTGTCTGGTAAACAAACAGCCTCTCTTCATCAGACCCAGATCTATCCTGGTGGTCCAGTGATTAAAAATTTGAAATATAAACTCAGTCCAAATTTCTCCACCACATCCAATAGACAATGGTGGAGCAAGAACTTGATAACTGAAATGAAAAACAAAAAACAAAAAACACCAGAAAAACAGCAACAACAAAAACTCACCTCTCATTTGGAAATGGAAAGAATCATAAACAGATAGCAGTCACTGGCCAAAACAATGATTAAATCCTTCTGGGCAGGCCCTGTGAGAGCTCTACCCTGGCAGTAGAGAGAGTCACTGGCTCTGCTTTATGGGAGATTCCCAATGCCTATTGTTGTCCAAGGTTTCTGGCTCTGCTTTCTGGAGGTTCTTCCTTCTCCATTATCCCCCATGGGCTACATGTTAAGTGGACATTGGTCTTTCAGGCTTCCTTGGAGATTGTGCTGCATTTAGAATCAGCTCACTTTCTATGAAGCAAATTTGGGGCTCAAAGATTTTTAGAACCAGTGTTTTTTCAGCCAGGCTTCTGGTTTCTTTGGTAATACAATTCCTTCAAAATCTTAGTAGGCTTTGATCTACTTTCTTCAGCTAGTTATATGTGCCAGTAACCTCAGCAAATATAGCTAAAGTTCTTTTCTAGACATACTCCTCAAGCCTTCTTTATTTCTTTGTTTCCTTATACTCTTGTCTGTCTGCCTATTTGTCTCTTCCCTTTATATAAAATACTGGAATATTCTTGTTTAGGGAAACAGTTTTATTAATTATAGCTTCTGTATAAGATTTCTAACAGTACAAGATTTAATAATTCTCTTTTTTTTTCGTTTCTTATAGAAGTTGCTTATGATACTTGTTTAAGAAAAAGGGAAATAAGACCTTTTTATTTGTTCCAAAAGCACTTAAAGAGAAATTTTTGTGTGTTTACATAAAATTGGACAGTAGTAGAAGACATGAAAATTAAAAGAACACTGTTCCTGAAAAACTTCAGATTGTCATAAAAATAAAGTGTTTCAATATTAAATATTGAGTTCCAGCTACTAGTGCTGTGCATCAAATCACACCAAAACATTCAGGATTGTAAATTGCCATTTTATTATGCTTACAGGGTTTTTCAAAATTCAGGTAAAGTACAGTGGGACTAGCTCTACTCCATGATATTTGGGGCTTCTGCTGGGAAGACTCAAAGGCGGAGGCTGGGACTCTTCAGGTGGTCTTTTCACACATGTCTGGTGGGTGATGCTAGCTGTCTGCTGGAGCCTCGGCCAGTCTGTCAGCCAGAAAACCTCTGAGGCCTCTCCTAGTGGTCACTCTGTGTGGGGTAATTTGGGCTTCCTCATAGCATGGTGACTGGATTCTAAGAGTGAAAGTTCCAAGAGAAGAAGGGGGAAGTGCATGGCATTTATTTTTAAAGATTTATTTTTATTTATTATATATCCCCCCCTTTTTTGCTTGTTCTTGCTGTGTTCATTTTTCTCTGCGTTCCTCTGTGTCTGCTTGTCTCCCCCTGCTGGGGTGACCTGCCGAGTCAGCTCACCGGCGCGGTGGCCCACCTGCTCATGGGGTCTCACCCTTGCTCGCAGGGGCTTGCCTTTGCCCGCGGGGGCTTGCCTTTTTGCCTGCCCGTGGGGGCTTGCCTTTGCCTCTGGCAGCGTGCCCCACCCACGGTGGCATGCCCTGCCCGTGTTGGCTTGCCTTCTCAAGGCGGTCCGCCCGTTCGAGGAGGCCCGGGGACCGAACCTGGGACTTCCCATGTGGTAAACCGGCACCCTACCAACTGGGCTATACAGCTGGCCCCTGCGTGGCATTTTTAAATTGAATCGGAAGTCATATCTTGTCACTTCTGCCATACCGTTTGGTTGAAGCAAGTATGAAGAGCTGCACGGGTTCAGGGAAAGAACATAGAGCTCGCCGCCTGAGGGGAGGCCTGTCAT
>PVKH010032769.1:0-12120 GCA_004027955.1 Chaetophractus vellerosus | reverse complement strand
ACGATGAGGCTTTCTATGCTTTGTGTCTCTCCACAAGGCCAGCTGTAGACTATCGGGCAAACGGCTCACTCCAACATCAGAACTGCTTTTTTAAATCTCCTTCTCCAAATTTCCTCTCTGCTTCTCTCTAATCTCTGCTTCTACTTGAGACCACCCCCACCGAGGGGTGGGGCTCAACATCTCACTGACATGGCAATTAACGCCCTACTCATAACTTAATCATGCCCAGATGAACAGATGAGCTTACAAACATAATCTAATTTATATTTTTGGAATTCATAATTAATGCAAACTCAAACCATCACAAGGGGGTAATAGGAACCAAACGATGGACCTCCCATGTGGTAGGCGGGAGCTCAATTGCTTGAGGCACATCTGCTTCCCCTATTAAATAATTTTTGAATGAATGAATGAACCAACTTACCTCGGGATTTAGGAGGATTTCAAATAAATGTTTTTTCAAAGTATATGAAACACTCTGTGGGTGGATTTCCAAGGATGTAAACTGTGAAGGTAACTCATATGCCAAATTCTATATTAATATTTTAAACTGACTATTTCTTAATCCTCACAATTACATATTAAGATATTAATATTTCTATTTTTTTAAATTGAGAAGCTGAAATTCAGAGAAAAGTTAAGAAACTTGTTCAGAGTCACAGAGCTTTTAAGGGTCAGAGCTGAGATTTGAATCAGGACCTTTCAAAGCCCATGCTGACTCCATTATAATAGGCCTTATACTTCAGTATAAATTATATAATTAAAAAATTTATCTGTGATGGTATACCAAATAAACAAGGGGCTATACTACAAATTAACATATTCTTACATTGTTTGTAAATTTTCTCACAGGTGAATTTTGTTTTGCCAAGGACCCTGATTCTATGTAAGGCTTTTTTCTACACCAAAGAATCTTCTGCTGACTAAAATGTTTTGAAATTAATATATCGATAAATGGTCTCAATATGTTATTGGAATGTGTGAAAACATCAATTAGACTTCATAAGGGCTTTAGAAAAAATAAAGTTCACTTGTAGGAAAAATATTAAATTTGCTATGAAATTTTAAAAAGAACAATAATATCGTTATATAATTTTACATGAGTTAGCCATACTGTTGTGAAACAGGTGGAACTCAAAATAGTGCTGCCTGTTGTACTTACGTGCACATGTAGAGGTTTTAATAGGTATTAAGTATAATGCTGGCTCAAAATCCGAAGTTCCAACCAAAACATTAAAAGGTGGCTTTTTAATAAATTGTGCAAAATTTGCTCAAGCCAAACTTTAACATAGCTTTAATTTCTGTCAGAGAATATCTTGAATATTATTATAGATTATTGGTATAATGTCTTTAGAAATTAATTACCTTCATTAGCAAACCAGTATACATTTTGAAATGTGGTTGTTTTGGTCTAGATAAAGAGTACCAATGAGGTCTCGGTATTTATGTATCAATACATACACCTAGTATTCTATTAAAATGAGAAAACCTAATATTAGACTGAAATAAAACATCCTGATTCTGGAAGTCACATTGGTAAAGTTGTTTGGGGGCTGCACCCAAATAAGGCTGACAGATTCTCCTCTCGTGAAGTATAAGAAAATCTCTCAACTCTTGTTTATTTCATATCCGTCCCTTTTCCTGGAAAGGATTTGAAGTGTGTAACAATAATTTAAAAATACAGTGAGGGCCGGCTGTATAGTCCAGTGGATAAGGGCGCCGGTACTCCACATGGGAGGCTCCTGGTTCAGTTCCCGGGGACCTCTCCAAGCGGGGAGACGGCCTTGAGAAAGGCAAGCCACCGTGGGCAAGGCGAAAAGCTGCCACGGGAGGGCGGAGCCGCCACAGGCATGGCAAGTCACCCGTGAAACATGGAGCTGCCGCTCGCGAATCATGGAGCCGAGCAGTCCGCAAAACACAGAGTGGAGCCGCCCATGAAACGTAATGGAGCCACCTACAAGCGGGGTGAGCCACCTGCGCAGAGGGCCAACTTGGTGTGTTGCCACAAAGATAGGGGGGAGACAAGAAGCAGACATAGAAGAACACCAAAAAATGGACACACAGCAAGAGCAAGCAGAAAGGGGGGGGGGGATATGTAACAAAATAAATAAATAAATAAAAATACAGTGAGTAAGCAAAACAACACTAAAATATGTATTATTGGGTAAATTGTGTCCCTCAAAATGACATGATCAAATCCTAACTCTTGGTCCTGTGAATGTGACCTTATTTAGGATTAGGGTCTGTGAAGATGTTATTAGTTAAGATGAGGTCAAACTGCATAACCCAGAACTGCCCAAGGCAGGATAGGGGTATGGTCTCACTAATTACGTAAGACTAATCTCAAATGACTACTTTAATGTAGGGAAACTAATTGTAAATATCTTGCTTTTGAAGGCTTTAAAGCATGTATTATGACAATGATGCAGTCATTTAAAAAATTACCTATCATTTTATATTCCATCTGCTCCAGTCATAAAATCAAGAGTTGTAAGGGAAGTAATAAATATTAGTCTTACCAGGCATCCAATAATGTAGGATCTCTCTTTTTTTAAAAGATACTTAGATTACATAAATGTTACACAAAAAATATAGGGCTTCCCATTTGCCCCATCTCCCCCACCTCCCACAACCTCCCATATAAACATCCTTCATTAGTGTGGCACATTAATTACAATTGATGAACACATTCTAGGGCTTTGCCATTAAGCATGGAACTCGGTTCACATTGAAGACCACACTCTCTCCTACACAGTTCTGCATGTTATATGATGATATAAAATGACCTATATCTGTCGTTGCAATTTCACTCAGGACAATTCTCAAGTCCTGAAAAAGCCCCTATATTATAACTGCTTTTCCCTCTCCCTGCCCCCCCCCCCCCGAGCCTCCACTGGCCACTGACTCCACATCAATGTTGTAATTTCTTCCATTGCTTGAATCACAATATGTCTGTAGTAGAATACCAGTAAGTCCACCCTAGTCCATAGCTCTTCCCCCCATCTTGAGGAGTCTGGGATGGTGACGTCCACTCCACCTCCAATTGAGAGGGGGCTTATATCCCGTGGGGAAGATGGATGGAATTATCCTGTCTACAGCTGCAGACTCTCTCCATTTTTAAAGCATCTTAATACTGTACTTTAAAAGAACCCTAGGATCCTGAATCTAGCCAAAACTAGGAGTGTTTCTTCTTGTTTGCAACTTTTTAAAAAATAAAATTTCATATCATAGCCTTTTAAAATTGTGGCTATTGCTCAAAAGGTATGTATTTTTTACTTATAAAAATAATATACATTTATTATCGGAAACAAATATGTTTATATATGTGCACATACATTTTAAAAAACATAATTATATCATTTTGTAATCTGTTTAAAAATACTGATATATCCTCATGTTTTCCACATCATAAAATTTTTCTATGATAATTTTTAATTGTACTTAAAAAAAGATGAGGCCAAACTGGATTAGGGTGGCCTTAGTCCAATACGACAGGTATCCTTTTAAGAAGGGGAGAAGAGACATAAACAAGGGCAAAGGAGAGGACGCTATTACAGTAAAGAAGGCATGCGGAGATAGACGAGTCTACGAGCCAAGGAACACCAAGGACTGTGGTCAAGCTTCAGAAGTGAGGAGAGCAGAAAGTTCATGTAGATAGCAATGCAGGTCTTCATTTTCTAAGGTTATAGGCCTCCTTTATTCCCTCCTTGATTCCATGTTCATTTGATTAGGAACACATTATCTTTTCTTTTCAGTGGTGCTACCGAGAAGGAAGTTATGTTCAGTGTCAGTTTATACAGTCCTTAATTTGTTTGACTCTGGTACTCCAAAACCAGCTGCATATGATTTTAAAGAATCAATTTATATGGAATGTTGAAGCTTTTTTAAACATCTAGTTTAGAGAAGCTACAAGATGTATGTAGATTAAAACTTATTTCTCTGCCTGTAGTTCAGTAAATACATACTGTTATTGTGTGTGTTAGTGTTCTCCATTTATTATACAGAATCTGGATGTAAACACAAGATTACATGAGAGAGAAAGTAAATTTCTAGGGTCACCGGTCATTGCTTCTGCTTTATTTTATATTTCATACATAGATAAACTCTGTATCTATGTCTCCTAGAGAGATATTAAGTTTTACTATTTAATAAAACTGTTTATTTGAATTTTTATATGAATTTTATGATCTAGTTCACTTTGATCATGTCAAAAGGCTTTGGATAGATAATATTATATGAATTTTAGATTACTGAAAATAAGGAAATTGGAGCATAGTATAATGATGTCAGTGAACACTTTTGTACATATTATGAGTTTAGGGGACAAAATTAAAAACAAAAATCCTCAGCATGATGCCTCAGTGCTGAATTTGACCTTGTATTCTGATAACCCAATTTATGCCAGAACCGTATTTTTCACTGGCAAGTATGATTTATATAAGGCTATTAAAATATTCCTATGTTCACAGTCTTACAAAGAATTTTATGACCTGATATAATTCAATTTTTGCACAGTTTTAAGATCAAAATTATTAGCGATAGGCAAATAACCGAAGTTAAATATTCACCTACTGAGTGGATTTGAAAATATTTTTCTACCCTAGTTGGATATTTATTACATAACGTTTATAAAATTTGCATCCACTTTGATATGTTTTACATAATCAAAATCTCATTTGACTATCATAGCAATTTTCTTTAGTCATTTTTCCTTCTCAAGAATATATGTAACTATTTTATTTTTTTTGCTTGCTAATTAGTAAAAGAGTTAGAAATAGTTTCCTTTTTTAAAAAACTCTACTTTTAACTAAATTTTATTCTACTTTTTTTCGTAGAATAATTGCAATATTTAACAGTTTTCATGCTTTTCCAATACTACCACCTAACTAACCGGAAGAAACAGTGTTTGTATAAAGGTAAAGCAATTATTGGTGAAGTTATATGCTGACATTTGAGCTAGCAAGTGTTAGGGAAATGTCTGTAAAGAGCAATTAGAGAAACACAATGGTCATTTTATATTGCTGATGGAGCTCTTCTATAGTGACCAGAGCTCTTGTGATCCTGCTCAATACTGGAAGAACAAAAATATTTGTGCTGCTAATTGTTGAAACTCTTTTTTATTCTGATGCTGAACGTGTTCTTAAAAATAGCAATAAATGTGCACACACATATACAAATATTTGTTTTCCTCCCCAGGACTATAGAGTTAACATCTTCCTGAGACAAAAATGGAATGATCCCAGGCTGAAGCTCCCTAGTGATTTTAGGGGCTCGGATGCACTGACAGTAGATCCCACAATGTACAAATGTCTGTGGAAACCTGATTTATTTTTTGCAAATGAAAAAAGTGCCAATTTTCATGATGTAACCCAGGAAAATATTCTCCTCTTTATTTTTCGGGATGGAGATGTTCTTGTCAGTATGAGGTATTCTTTGATATTTAATATTTGTACATTTATGTATTTCTTTTAAAATCAGTAGTTCACACAGGGGTATTTTAAATGATTTCTAAGACTCCTGTTTCTACTTTTAGGTTATCTATTACTCTTTCGTGCCCTTTGGACTTGACCTTGTTTCCCATGGATACACAGCGTTGCAAGATGCAACTCGAGAGCTGTATGTAAATGAGATTATAAGTGACTATGGGAATAAAAAAGCTAAAAGTTTTTAGGCAATATATTCTACTAATATCTTAGTAAAATGAATGCTTTTGATTACAAATAGTCCTTAGAATAATTTCTTTAGGGAATTATAGTTATTCTTTGACCGTGTTAATTTGAATTAAGGTAGAGTTTTAGTATTATTTTTTAATTTCAGTTCTTTTGATGTGGATGTACATTTCTATCTTATTTCCAATGAACATCCATTTGAATTAGTAATACAGGAAACATAAAGGAGAAAATTATGCTATAATTAACTTTTCAAATGTTAAAAAACATATTTTCATAATAGAATATTTGGGAAGCATTAAAAATATTCCCTAAATCTCTATAGAGAGCACTCATTTTCTATAGATGTATAGAAAATAAATTCTAGTTTGGAAAAAAAGAGACTATATATTAGAAAAAAAAGAAAGAAACCTTAATTTTTTATAAAATTGGGTTTTCTATGGGTCTATGATCATATATTTTTCAGTTTTTAAGATCCACTAGATGTATTAGTTGAAATTATTATTTTTGCCTATAAAATATATTAATTTGCTATCATGCCTATCTTTTAAAAATAAAATTAGGAAATAAACACTGGAAAATTAGCACCAATATTGGATCTTCAGTTTGAATACCTATATATTATGACCTATTTCTGCAGAGAGTAAAGAAAAATGTTACTAAAATATGTTGCATATGATTGCTAGATAATATGCTTTAAAGTTAACTAGTGGTTACGTGTTATCTTTTAAAAATTTGCTGAAGAGGATCCTATATTTTAACAGTATTTATTACTTTCTAAGTATAAAATGAGATTTTGGATATGTAAGTGTATGTGTGTATATCTTTGTGTATGTGTTGTACATATGTCTTTATATGTATATAAAATTCTGTGAATTTACATCCTAATTCTATTGCCACATGCATTGAAGCATTGTCTTAAAATGTGCATACTCTAGAGTTGAGCAGTAGACTACAATATGCTATAAAACCATATAGAATCCTTGAATTGTAGCCACATTACCTAAGCCCAAAATGTGTGCTTCAGGAAACTGAAATGATGCTGTAATAATGTCCATTTGAGGGATTGTTTGCTTGCTCTTCTTTGGTCATGTCACTCCTTTAGAACAGTTTGCAGTTATTTCGTCAAAAAAGTCTTTTAAACTTGCTTTAAATATTTCTAGTACACTCTTGTAAACACAACATTTAGAAAGCATCACTTATTTATTACTTTTTTATTGATGACAGTTTAGAATTCTGACAGAGAAAAGAACTACTGTAAATGACACCAAAAATTTTAGTTATTTGCAAAATTCTGGTTATTTACAATTGTTCTTACTTTAAGACTATTATCTATAAATCCTGTGCTAATATTGTCATGAGTAGCCATATATTTTTACCAATACATTTTGTAATAATAATTTCATGTAAGAAAGCCCTATTTTGTCATGTTTGCTATGTTAAAATTTGGATTAAAATATTAAAAAATCATTTAATAATTACCTATATTTTAAGCTTATGTTTTAATTTATTATTTATTTTTGTTTATAGTTGGTTACACAACTGATGATTTGCGGTTTATATGGCAGTCAGGAGATCCTGTTCAGTTAGAAAAAATTGCCTTGCCTCAATTTGATATTAAAAAGGAAGATATTGAATATGGTAATTGTACAAAATACTATAAAGGCACGGGTAAGTAGTATTCTTTAAATTAAAGAAAACTATGTCCTGTTTCAAAGATTCACATTTAAGATTACTAAATGTTAAAGATAGTGTAAAAGAAAACTAGTTAAACATAAATTCGTCATTTATAAGTAGTTTATCTTTATATTCATGTATTTAAATCTTTCACAAAATTACATTCACTTAGTTTTTAAAAATTTCTATTCCTAGATAGTTATGCTTTTCTTTATGTAATTCTGGGTGGTAAGGGATTTTCAGTTTTTTATTTTAGTAATGTGTACACTCCCAGGCACTGTTTTCATAGATGTTGCCAAGAAATTCAGCTTCTGACAAGATTCAGTTTGGGGACAGTCATTATGTATATGAGCAATGTAATTGGTATATATTTATCCCATGGCTTTGGGGCAGTTTTTAGATGGTGGTTGCCCCACCTTCTTCATTTTAAAAAGTATTGATCTTTATGCTGTGCACGAAGCAATAAGAATGTGAAGTATTTGAGCATCAGTAAATATTCCTTTAAAAATCTTGGCCAATGTCAGAACAGCCAATTATGAAGAGTAGAACAAATTAACCCCATTTCTTAAATTACATCAAACTTATGAAGAAATGAAAACACAGTATTCATTATTTAATACAGTCATAATATGATTAGTATTCAACCTTGAGTCTCTACTGGTAGTTATAGGTTATTGAGTATTTTAGATATTGAATATACTGTTATTTTACTTAGCATTACAAGTAAAAAGATGACTGTTGATCATTACATTAATTTTAATAATCAGCTCAAATTTTAAATTAACACAAAATTCTAATTCTGTATGAGGAAAGTAAATCGTGACAAAGCTCTTCAGGAGTAGGTGTAGTTAAAAGTATAAGTTCATTGCAACATTTATGTTGACCTTGCAATAATAAAAATATATAATGAAATTGTTTAGACTTTAGAGAGATCAGGTGTTTGTGTAAAAATGCTCCTATATCATGACATCATCAGGGGCCAAAATATAATTTAAAACATTCCTGTTGATATTAAAAATAAAAGATAGAGTGAACATTTTCATATTTATAAATGATATAAAATTGGTTTCAGCGTCTCTTGTTGACGTTAAAGTACACTAACAAATACACAAACATATGTGCCCTTCGTTGTAGAACTTAGAGTTTACTACGACAATATAGATAATAATCACGTGCTCACACTGTTTATGGAATTCTCAAGTTTTTAAAAAGTACTGAGAGCTCTTAAAAATTTGACCATTAAAGGACTCAGTGAAGGAGTCATGGATACATAGATTATTAGATATGGAAGTAATCTTATTGATAATTCTGAATCGGCTCCCTTGTTTATTTTAACACACAAAATAACTGAGGCACAGGGTCCCTGAATGACTTGTCTAACTTCACCAGGATAGTTAGTGTCAGCCACGGGACTGCACTGAGTATTCCTACTCCCTTCTTTACTCCTCACTTAAATTAAGAAGCTTGACTACCATTTATAGGGAGTTTTACAGATTACCTAGTAAAGAAAAAAAAGCATTGCAAAAGCCAACAAATGTGCTTTTTGGATTGTTGTGTCAGAACCCCTATTTAGTAGATAACATTTTGAGTGCTCCCTATGTGTTCGGCATTGTTTTAAGTGCTCTACAGAAATTTAGTCATCACAACAATCCTGTGGATTAAGTACTTTTATTATTCCCGTTAATAGTCTCTAAATTGCTTTTAGAAATATAAAGTAGACCCTATTAAAATTTCACCTGGAGATGGAAATAAAACTAGTAATTTTATTTCTAATTTATGTAATAGCATAAAATCGTGTAACGGTACTTAAATCTTAGGGGATATTCACTTTTTTCACTTTTAAGCCCTTCTTTATTTGTGGAGTCAGCAGGGAATAAAGAGAGGTAGGTCCTTGTTCTTTATAGAACAATAGTCTAGTGTGATAAAGAAATAACCAAATAAGCAAATTAATAATTCATTTTCATTCTAAGGAGAAATAAGGTGGAGTTCTGTGGTAGTGAATATTTGGGGTATTACTCGAGAGCCATGATAATGGAGTTTTTGTGGCATTTTTGGTTATCATAAATAAGTCACTCTGATTAGCTCCATGGCTAACATAATATTTATTGTGTATTTAGTATTTTAGGTACTTCATCAGCATTTACATGAACCATCAAATGGATATAAACAAAACACATTTTAATGTTTGGTTACTATTTAGAAATCTATTTTGAAAAATAGGACATTCAAAATATGTAGAATGCCTAACAATGTAGAATAGTGGAGAAGGTATAGAGCAATATATAAAATGATAGCCAATACTTTCTTTAATTTGAATGGAAATACTCAGCTTATCTTTATTAAAGTTATGCCTTTTTATGATTGGGAAAATTGTAAATGTGGAGAAATATATGGGAAACAAGTATACAAAAATACTAAAATTGGAAACCTCAGTGAATACTAATGAAATAAAATCTCACAGGAAATAGAAAGTAAATTGAATTTGGCCAATGAGCATATATATCAATTAGCTGCCCACCTGTCTCTCATAAATGTAACAATACCAGGGAAAGATCAAAAAAGATTTAAAAAATGTTTCTCATAAAAGTTTATGGAGCAAATCACTATAATATTGAAGCATGTATTTTACTGCTAAATGCATCCAAGACTCATGAAACTCCCCTAGTGTGTGCTTTCATAAAAAGGATGTAGTCAAAACTTGTTTCAGAACACAAGGTTCACATTATTTAGGCTGTCATTTAAACATCTTTGGATGGAATATAGAAATTCATTTTAAAGTGAGTAACTTTATAGTAAATTGTTACAATATTTGTGACAACTGAGGCTACCTAAAACTAAGTTTTTGAGGAGCGCATGTATGTCATTCTCCATTTCATATGCACTAGGTGAATATAAAACTAACTCCAGTAAATGATGCTAGGACAAAATGAGGTATTTTAGAAACAATTTTAAGAAAGACTGTAAGGCTTCTTAGTTGCAGCAATTTGAGTTATGAAAGATCATATTTTAGAAATATACATTATTATTAGGTACAAACATGTTTGTCTTTGTCTTGGTTTAAATGAATTGTGGGAAAGAGAAAGAAGGGAATTTTCATAGTTTTGCCCTTTTTAAAACTTTTGAATTTAAATGAATTACTTAGTTTTAGTGAATTAATATTTAAAATGATAACCTGCATTTCTTGTTTTTGAAATACTATAGAAACTTTTGGCATAATTTAGAATTTACTTTTGTTCAAATCAACTCTTTTTTTTTAACATATTAGCCCTAATATCTTTCTAATCTTTCAGAGGCAGCAATGATTATAAATCACTTTAAAAGAAAGGATAGATTTATAATCTAAGTTATTTGATAAGAGGATGTGAATAGCCATTTTTTTATTCAACATTTATTAGCCCCTATTGTGTGGAAGTACTGTTCTAGGTACCATTAATGAATAAACATGAAGATTATGTTAGTGTCAAAGTATATATATTCAGTCAAATTAGAAAGAATTGATAAATTTAACTTATAATTTATAAGATAGTACAAAGTAATGTTATTCTTTCCTCTGTAATTATTTCATTTATTTGCTGTTCATTCATTCATTTGTTCATTTCAATATCTTTAAATAGTTAAGTACAGCTTAAACTGGACATAATTTTTTGTTAAATGATAAATTACATTCTTATCTAAAATAAGCATGCTAGATATTAAAATTTGTATGCAAATTGTTAACAGAAAGGACCAAAACTTTTAAAAAATGATCTCAAACACCTGCGGGTGCTGTAAGACTATTTGTGTCCTCACTTGTTTTCAATCTTAAGGCAGCAAAACCTATTATGAGACTGCCCATAGTTGGTGATTAATTTTGTTTTTTTTCTCTCTGTAGAGACAAGTTGATGTATTGACAGTTCTAGAATTATATTGTATAGCAGTTTCTGAATTTGTCCCCACTTGCAAAAATGAAAGCCCTTTCTTCATCCCCCAATTGAAGTATATTAAGGGCCTGGAATGTAGGAGGGGAGAGAATTGAGAAGAGTGTCAAATGATTGTGCTATATGATCTTTTATCTAAATAGACTGAATATGCTTATGTCTCATCCTTGCTAATGTTTACTTCTAGTACTTTCTTAATTTTTAAGATTTAAATATACATATGCATTATTGTAGACTGCCATCCATTTTAGATAAGAAGTGGTATGTCTGGCTGAAAAATTAGGCTGACAATGTATAACCCAAGAGTATTTCTTTTTAGACTTGTTCTGCTTTGATTTGCTCATTCCTATATAACTCCTTTAGATCATTTGCCCTGAAAGTATCCATGAGTAATGAAAATTTTCTCTATTGCAAATTCTCTTAATGAAGACTTGATAAAACCTAGACACTGACGTGGTGGAGCAGCATGTGGTATAGTTTTCTCAATGCCATTATGAAACAAGTGAAACAAGTTCTCTAATCAAATTTTCAGATCCCATAAATTATATGTACTGAGAGAAAAAACGTGTGTGTAGAGTTTACTCTGTGAAATCGCCCCAAATAGAAGTGACATAGTTTAGAGATACATTATTGGTTTTAGAAAATCTATGTGGGGGAGAATCTCATATCATTAATGTGTTTGTTTCTGAAAGGCTATTACACATGTGTGGAAGTCATCTTCACCCTACGGAGACAGGTTGGGTTTTACATGATGGGTGTCTATGCACCCACTCTGCTGATTGTGGTCCTTTCCTGGCTTTCCTTCTGGATCAACCCTGATGCAAGCGCTGCCAGAGTGCCCCTGGGTAAAGTATTGC
>PVKH010032768.1:0-12117 GCA_004027955.1 Chaetophractus vellerosus | reverse complement strand
CTTTTTCAGTTCGCGGGTGGCTGGCTGTGCTCGATTTGCAGGCGACCTGCCCTGCCCACGGCGGCTCCGGCCCGCCCATGGCGGCTTGCCATTCTCAAGGCGGTCTGCCCGCTAGGAGAGGTCCCCGGGAACCGAACCCAGGGCCTCCCATGTGGTTTCCCAGCGAGCTCTTTATCCACTGAGCTATCTAGCCGGGCCCCCTCTTAATATCTTTTTATATTTGATACTTGAAGCCTCTCTAATGATGCCCCCCTTTTCTTTCCTAATATTATTTGTGTTTTTACTTTTTATTTTTATATCCACTTTAGTGGAGATTTGTCAATTTTATTAGCTTTTTCAAAGCACTGATTTTAGAATTTTTGCTCCTTTGCTTTTGTTTTTTTTTTCCTATATTGTAATATCTGCTCTTTTATATTTCCTTCTATTTTATGGATTTTTTTTCACTTTTTTTTAATCTTCTAGAGATGGAAACCTAGCTTATTCATTTTCATTATACTTTTCTTTTCCAATATGCACATTTAAAGCTGTTTATTTCTCATGAACTATTTCACATGCATTCCACAGTATTTTCATTACTGTTTAATTATAAATATGTTCCTAATTTTCATTATGTTTTCTTCTTTCACCCTTAGGTTATTTAGGGCTGTGTGTTTTTTTTTAAATATTCAAACAAATAATGTGTTTTACTTGCCTTTTTGTTATTGACTTTATCTTGGTTTTATTATATTCAGATTCTTGATCTGTGTGATGTCAGTCTTTTGAAATTTGTTGAGAATTCCTTTATGACCCAATACATGATCATTTGGGGGTGTCAAAATATTTAGAGAGAGATAGATACACACACACACACTCTAACACATTAAAACTGAGTTATTCCTTCAAATAAGTTGCCCCTTGTGGGATCTTATCAAGACTAAGAATTGCCTTTTATTATTGGGTAAGACCCAAACTCTTCAGGGTTCTTAACCCCAGATCTCCAATGGCCCATTGATGGGTTTTTAAGGGATCCCCCCTCTGAAATGTTATATAAAATTCTGTGTCTATATGCATTGGCATGATGAGTGGTTCCATTTGTTTGTTTTTCATTAGCTTTCCAAAAAGTCCATTACCAAAAGGGAGAAAACTCAAACAATATAGAACCTATGCTTTCAACTGCTGACTAGTTTTTTGTATTTATTAATAATATTAAAAGAACCACATAATTTTGTTCCTTACCTCCAGTAAAACAGTTTCTAAATTAATGGGGAGAATAACATTATTTGGGGTCAGATAGTTATCTATTGAATATCTGGCTTTATTATACTTCCTAATGAAATTAATGTGTTTCTAAATCATCTTGTTAATGAATTTTAATATTAGACAAGTGTGTGGACCACCAGGAGCTGTCCTTTACAGATGAGGTGACCTTTTACTGTTCTGATCCTTAAGGCATCAACAGTGCAGTGAGAACTCCAGGGAAATAAGAACCTGAGCCCTGCTCTGCATTCCGTCACCTATTCCAGTTGAACTATAGGACAGAACTCTTCCTCTGAGGCTAGGAAGCCTTCCCAGTTCCGCTGGAATAAAGCCCAAAGGGTGTATTTGAGGCCTTACAGAATCTGGTCCCAGCCTGCCTCTCACTTTCTGCCATGCCCTGCCATTTCCTATTCCTCAAAGGTGGCGTGTACTTGGCCCAGCTCCGTGGTTTTGTTTTTGCCGTTCCCTGTCATCTAGATTGTGCTCAACCCTTTGCATCCTGCCCGAGGTTTAATCCAGTCTTTTAAGTCCCCATTAAAACTCCATATTCTCCTCAAGTGCTCTCCCAGCCCTTCAAGGAGGAGTTGATTTATTTCCTGACATTTTGTTTCTGTGCGCTCTCTCCCATTAGCTGTCAGGCCTCTTGAATGCTTTGCATGCCAGGGGAGTGTGGGGCTCCTTTTTATGTCTCTGTGACGCTTCCTGTCGTGCCTGGCATGCAGCAGGCTTGCTAGAGAGCACCTTTCTGATGTGAAGCGATGGTAATGGTGCCGAGCCCATCAGCAGTATTCTAGATTAGTGTTTTTCAACCTGGGGTTGTCACCCATTTGCTGCTTAAAAAGCAGTTTCTACAATTCAAGAGCATCATTGTTTTAAAAAAAATGAATAGAAAAGAAGGAATTATTAAAATGAGTAAGAATTCTATAAGAAAAGACTTATTTCCAATTTTATATTTGTATATATGTTTACTAAGTTGTGATGTAAAATATATTTCTTACTATGGGTTGTGGTTAATAAGAAAAGTTTGAAAAACCCTGCACTAGATTATAACCTTAATTTTAAAAGACATAGAGGAACTTTAAATACATATTGCTAAGTGAAAGAAGCCAGTCTGAGAAGGCTACATACTGTATGATTCCAAATATATTTCATTCTGGAAAAGGCAAAGTTATAGAGGCAGTAAAAGGATAGGTGGTTGCCAGGAGATCAGGGAGAGGGGGGAAGGGATGAATAGGTGGAGCACAGGGCAGGGTTAGGACTGTGAAACTCTTCTGTGTGATTCTGTCACGGTGAATACATGGCATTCTACATTTGTCAAAACCCATTGAGCAGTACAATATAAAGAGTGAACCTGTTGTAAACTATGGACTTTATTTAATAATAATATACCAATATTGGTTCATCATTTTAAACAAATGTACTACATTAATGCAAGGTGTTAATAATAGAGGAAACTTGCAGGGGCAGTGTGAAGAGGGGGTATATAGAACGTTTGTATGGTCTGTGCAATCTTTCTGTAAAACCTAAAACTGCTCTAAAAAAAATCTATTAAAAAAACTTAGAGAAGAAGCATTTGGAACTTTAAGTTCAAAGAGCCTAATGCCTCAATTTTTTGGAAATTTCTCACTAAATCCTTTCACATTATTTGTACCATCATATGTTTACTGCCTACTACATAATCCTTAAATGAGTATTTTTCTTCATCATCTATTATGTAGTATTTGTTTTAATTTTGGAGTATATAGTTGGGTTATAAATATACAAATCATTTTTCTAAAGATAGTTTTTGAAGATATTTTAGGGGATTATTATCACAAATGTTTCCCTGAAGTTTCTGGTTCATTTTAAAAATTTCTCTTTATTGTACAGTTACCAGTTTAGATTATTTATGAAAGTAAGTTGATAAGACTGCTTTTTTAAAAAAAATTTTCTTTTTTAAAAAAAAAAATTTTGTTGTTGTTGTTACATATCCCCCCCTTTCTGCTTGCTCTTGCTGTGTTCATCTTTTTGTGTTCTTCTGTGTCTGCTTTTTGTCTCTCCCCGTTGCGGCGACGCGCCGAGTCAGCCCACCATGCAGGTGGCCTGCCCCGCTCGTCAGCAGCTCTGCTCCATTCCCGGGCGGCGGCTCTGCTCTGTTCTTGGGCGGCTTGCCCTGCCCGTGGTGGCTTTGCCCTGCCTGTGGCGGCTTTTTGCCCTGCCCACGGTGGCTTTGCCCTCTCAAGACGGTCTGCCAGCCCAGAGAGGTCCCCGGAAACCGAACCCGGGGCCTCCCATGTGGTGAACCGGCCCCCTATCCACTGGGCTACAGCCGGCCCCAAGACTGCTTTTTAATACATTAATATAGAATGAATATTCTATATTATCAACTGATATCTATAATTTAAAAATTTTTTATTAAGGACAGTGAAATTCTATTCTGGAAAATACGTTCACTTTATATAATGCTTTCAAATTTGAGAAGAAATTGCATTTTGTTATTAAGTAACATTTAAACAACTTGTTGAAACTGTATTGTTAGCAATCAATTCAACGAGAATTATACGGTAAGTATTTACTTTAAAAGAAAGTAAATGGGCCGGCTGGATAGCCCAGTGGATAGGGCGTCGGCATACCACATGGGAGGCCCCGGGTTCGGTTCCCGGGGACCTCTCCTTGCGGACAGACCGCCTTGAGAATGGCAAGCCGCCGTGGGCAGGGCAAAAAGCTGCCACGGGCAGGGCAGGTCGCCCGCGAATGGAGCGCAGCCAGCCACCTGCGAACTGAAAGCCGGCCGTGAATGGAAGCAGAAGCCGCCCACAAGCGGGGAAAGCCGCGCCTGCGCAGTGACCAGTCTCGGCATGTCGCCACAGCGGGGGGGGAGGGGAGATATGTAATAAAATAAATAAATCTTAAAAAAAAAAAAAAGAAAGTAAAAACTTGAATCTTCCAAATTGATACAAGTATCCTACATAGCATTTTGTTACTTTTAGAGATTTAATAAATCAAGCGTGCATTCTTGAGATGGGAGAGTGATCACTAACAGGGTCACTTAGTATTTACAGTAAAGCTATTTCTGTTTGACTTTGTTTAAACTTGCGATTAAAACCTTTCCTTTTAGCTACACTGTCTGGAGCCTTGTGACGAGGAGGTGATTGTGTTAGCTAATGCCTGCCCCTTTCTTCTTCACTTTGATTCAGGGTCAGTATAGACCTTCTGATTTGTTGTGTCCTGAGACGTATGTTTGGGTACCCATCGAGCAGTGCCTGCCTGCACTTGAAAACTCCAAGTACTGCCGTTTCAACCAGAACCCAGAAGCAGGTATGTTTGTAGCAGACCCTGGCTGGAAGTGGTTGGCTTTGTTTTTAGAATCAGCGTGTGGCTGTGACTCATAATAGGGTCCAAGTAGCTTTTTATATATTGTAAGGTATGTTTGAGTGTATTTATGTGTGTAAGATAGAGGGAGACCCCCCCACATAAATATATGCTCATGTTTTTCAGATAAACAAAGAAACCTCATGTGTTTGTGTTACTTACTGACCTAGCTTTTCTCATTGGATATGAGTTTTTACATGCTTTGAGGGCTGACACCATTTTCCATTTCTTTGAAAACTATCATAGTGCATACAGATCGTTCGCTAGACTGGTTATATAGTCAGTGTAGAGAAGACAGAACTATTGACCAATGGGCTGAAGAAAGTGGTGGAAGGGTTTCATGGAGGCCCAGCAGGCTCTGATGGGTTTGTGGCAGCACTTTCCTGACTTTCTTCTCACATCTCTGGTTCTTCTCTTTTTCTGTCCCTCTTCCACTTCCTGCCCAATATAGTCCCAGCCACATTTTTTCAGGTCTTTCTCCCACTATTCCACTTGGAAAAGTTTGGCCACTTAGAATTGTGTCCGGTCCCTCAGGGTACAGCACTGGATACTTCTTGGATTCAGATCCTGGCTCCATTATTAGCTGGTAAACTGTGTGCTCGTGGGCAATTGAATTATCTCCTTCGCCTCATGTTATGTGCCCTTAACATTAGGTGATAATGAGACCTACCTCACTGAGCTGCTATGAGCTCCTGGGCCCCCATTGCTGTTGTTTTGACAATTTCTAGCTAAACTGTAAGAATGCTGCATCCTGGGTAGATGCCACGGTCTTTCCTCTGCCTTTGCCTTTATTTGTTCTGGTCCCTCTCTCTGAAGATCAATTCCATTCTCTTCACTTCTCTGTGGTCGAAGTACCACACACAATTTAAAGAAGTCCTCCTCCACATAATCCTCCTCTTCCTCGCTGGATGCAACGATGGTATTGTCAAAAGGGCACTGGTTTTGAAGCTCTCACGGGGAGGGTGGGTATGTTATATTGGCCTGAGTGTCTTCCCCTATCTGGAGTTACTTGATCTGTGCTTCATTAAGCTTTGAGTCCTCACAGAGGCCACCACAGAGAAAAGCTAATAAATACTTCTTGACTGCATGAATATATGGAGAGTACAAACACTTTTCTACTGGCCACCTATGGTGTGAGTTTGGGGAGAAGAAGGAAAGGAAATGGAGAAGAGGGGGAAATGGGAGTAAATAGAAAATATCAAGAGGAGGAGGGAGTGGAAGAGAATAAATGGAAAAATTCAAATGGAAAGACAAGGGTCTAAGGAAAGAAATGCAGTTATTTCTTCAGGTCTAAGATGTGTGGGATTTTTCCCCCACAGGAGTTTTTCTTATGAAAAAGTTGGTTCTTATAATATTGTGTTTCATTATCTCCTTGAAAAGCTGTTATGGACCTGAGAGTAGGTACTTCTTACACATGAGAGCACCTTAGAATCTGATGAAGAGTAGCCATAGGAACCCCAAAGACCCTGTGGCAGGCACCTTGAAATAGACCCAGGCTTCCTATGTATTTGGATTTTATGGAATAACTAGGGTTTTACATTTCCTCCACCTTAAATTATTAATCTGAATCTGATCATTTCATTCTAAGCCAAGTTACACCTCATCAGTGAAACAGATATGTTGCTTGAAAACAAATATTAAGTTTGTCCATCAGTTTTGGAGTCAGGCTCAAAGCCAAAGGCAGTTGTATAATTGAGAAAAGCATAACTTGTCCACTCCTCTTCTCCCCACCCCCCAAAAAGATATTCTCCTTTTAGCTTTTTTCAAGATCAGAACAGAGCAGAGCTGGTCTCATATGAGGACAATTGGTGAACATCTTACTGAAATTATTTCATGTCCACATATCAGCGTTTATCTAAATGCTCCTTCCATCTGAATAATAATATCATCTTAAATTTGTTTCTGACTCCCAAACTCAGAACCATTTCACCTTCCCTTTTCGTTCTCCATCTGTTTTAAAAGTTGTTTCTCTTATAGTGCTTGGAGATTAATGAGACTACAAGCTCTTCTTGATTTACAAAGTTGAGAAGGGGACTGAATGATCAATTCATGCACTTAATGGACATTCAAGTAGAAATTCATTCATGTTAATAGCTTTTTAAATTATTTTCCAGAATAAGCAGTAATATTCATTTCAGAGTAAAGGAGTATATTGAGACTAAAATTTAAAGCCACATATTGACCATATTTGTGAAGTAGGTAATACATCCTGGTGAATGAAAAATTTATAACATGTACTCTTGTAATCTTCTAAGTGACGTTTCCTGTGGCAGTAGCTTTAGCTCAAAATATTCATCATTTAGAATTCATTTACAAAAGTCACATGGGTAAATTTCTTTGAGGATAGTGCCTCGAAGAAGATGAAGACCCCTTTCCATATGCTGAATTTTTGAGATTTCAAGAAATGCCATACAGTTTTATCAGTATTGAATATCACAGTCCAGACACTATTTGAAATCAGACTTGTATCCTGTGGTTTTAGGAAATTAAAATGCAGTTACATGCTGGAATGTATTGAGCATGCTGTGAAACACGGTCATTTGAAGTTTAAATGGCACTCTGTGAGAAACTGTTCTCTTCTCTGGGGCCAGTTTTACTTTTACATGACCCAGATTTGGACTCAGAAGGTACAGAACTTAATATTGGCAATATTGTTAGTCCGCGTGGTGCTTTTTCCACTACCTCTTTTCTCCCTCCTCCTAGCTGTTCAGTAGTTAAATTACTCTGCAAAAGGCACAGCTGACCACCACAGGTTTTTGTAAAACAAAGTTATGGCTTCAATGTGCATCGATGGCCAGTTGTAAGAAAAATTGCATTTTTCTTTACCCTGAATGCTGTAAGCCTCTGGAAAAAAAAAAGAAATCCTACCACCCCTCCACCCCCTGTTGGAGATTAGGATCCTGTGGTTATTTGCTCAACTAGGAAGTCTGTAACAATAAACAAGCTATTGTATTTACTGCTTTATGTTTCTGTGGAAGGGAGAGGCTGACAAACTGAAGTAATTTAGGAAATTCTAAAGAGGGGATGAAATCCTTTTGTTACATAAATGGGTCTTTTGTTTTTCAATTCAGGACCTCTGCCTACTCCAAAGAAAGGAGTTTAAATGCTTCTCAGATGATTTTTAAGTAAAGATCTTTTAGATTGTTCTTACATTGATGGTTGGATAGGTATAGATGTCAAAAATTCTGCATCACAGTTGCATTTTACCTTCTTGTATTTATATATTTTTGAATATTTAGTGGGAACCCTAGTAGAAAATTTGCCAAATGCATAAAACCATTACTAAGAAGAAAACTAAAATTGTCCATAACCTTCTCATGTAGTAATAGTCATTGTTACTATTTTGATGCTCTCCTTCCAGCCTTTTTTCCCCCTGTGCATACATCTGCATGTATTTTTTAAAGAACAAAACAGAATCATGTTTTACACTATTTTTTTAATTTTATTTGATATATTGTGTTGCTTCTTACTTTTGACAAAAAGATAAAAACTCCTTGGCAGGCAAATATTGCCATATCTATGTGAGAAGTAGTGTCTAATATATATATATACATACATATATATATATATATATATTATAGGAAAGCACCACTGATAGGTTAGCCGAGATATTCTGGAGTGGTTTTCAGAACTGTGATAAGAGAAATGGGAGGAAATAACAGATCACAGGTCCCAGATAGAGAAGGGGCTGAAGAGTGATAAAGAGAGCTGGTTTATAGAATACAATTTCCCATTATAGATTATAAATAACCAAGTTTTGCTTATGTATTGATCCAGGCAGGGGCGAAGAAGGCCAGAATAGGGCATGAACAGGAACCGGTACAGGGCAAAGGCAAGAGAGAGCAAAAGGTCTTTGCACTTGCCTTTTAAACCATTAATTATTCTGCCCCATTGCTAATGACACGGGAGGAGTCCCAGCTGTTTGCTGTTTTGATTGATTACCCCACCCATCAATCCCCCGGGAGAGCCCAATGATAAGGCCCCTGGAGAATATCCAGGGCTTCTCTTGGCTTCTGGAGGAAATCTCGTGCCAAATGGCAGAATCTCATGAGGGTCTTCCAGCAGCCATCTTGGGGGTATTGATGTCCATGTGGACCTTTTGCCAGGTTCCAGATCCATCTATTGATTCCCTATCTGGCCTGTTTCAGTAGTATACATTTTGCTGCAGATTAGTCTATATTTCAGTTTCCTTTTCATATATTTTGAAATGTTTGCAAGAAATTTCCTCATTTGGCTCTAATGGACTTGTCATAAATTATTAGAAAGGACATTGAATTTTTTGTTACAAAAATAACAATACTTAACTTTGGTTTAGTGCTTTAGGCTCTTATCCAGGATAGAGCATTTCTAGGACACCTTAACTTTTCCCAGCACTTTCTGAAAATCTAAACTCACATAAGGTGCTTTTTCCCTTTGATGGCCTGAAATTTTGAGGCTCCAATCTGTGTTATGTTGTTTCAAAGGGGTCCTCCCTTTTGTTCTGTCTAAACTCCATTCTTCTTTGCTGGCATGGTTTCCTGGCACTTTTTCTAGACTACTGTAGTTTCTCTAGCATACACCCGTAGAAAAAGCAGAGAGGAAAACAAGGTGGCTCTGTGAAAAAAAACAGGTTCAGTAAGCTCTCTCGTGTATTCACTTGCCTAGCTTCTCCAAGTCTGTATTTATGGTCACTGAAATGCTGTATTTATGGTCACTCAAAAGGGCATACCTCAGCCAAAGTGTCTTCTTAGTCCCTGGAAGATAATCCCTACAGAGAAAGCAAATTTACCAAAGCTTCCTAGGACCCCTGAAAAATTAGCCGCAGTGATAACCTACGCTAAAGTGGACCGTATCTTTCCTAATTATTTTAAATGCAGAATTCAGCTATTGTTCCTTTAATACTTGGGAGTGTAAAATTGTTTTCCAAGCTAGATTTGAGGTTGAGTTACTGAGTTGAACTTGCTAATTGAATCTTGATTACTAGGCATAGTTAGTAAACTTTTTTACTCTTTGTTGTCAGTAAAGATGGCTTTGCTTGGAGGTAGCCAGCCAGAGATGAAGTCAGTTTAGGCTATTAAGCGGCATAAAGGAGGCAGGCATCAAAACAAGAAAATATCCTCGGAAATTAGGCTCTTATATTTGGTGAGTCTGGAGAATGTGTTTCAATATGGAAAGTGTAGAAAGTTACAGTCTTCTAATTTTTTAATTTATTCCCTATGCACTTGAAAATATAACTTAATTATATTAATACTATCTAGTTTTTCCTACTTAACTCCTTTTCAAAGATACACTTCCTTATCAGTTTTAGTAGTAGTTCTTATATGATTCTTCCTGATATAAGAATTAGAAACCAGAATTCCCTAATTTGCATAATCTTTTAGTGAAGACACTAAGGAGCAAAGAAGCCAGTCCTTCCTACAGTAATTGTGCATTTGACTGAAATATTACAGTGTTTTGTTATTTTCATTTTTAATTAATACAAAAACTAAAAATTATTCAGGTAATCGTCTATGGTAGTCAATGATTATTGTTGTTTTTAAAGAGCGTTTTTAAGCCAGTCTTGTGGAGGAATTTTTTAAGTGCTGTTTTATAATTTTTTACCTGCCAGGCTTTGCTCAGTAGAACAGGCATGAGTATAAGCCGATTGAAAATCGTTAGAGGGGCCAGCTAGATAGCTCAGTGGATAAGAGTGCCGGTATACCACATGGGAGGCCCCGGGTTCGGTTCCCAGGGACCTCTCCGAGTGGGCAGATGGCCTTGAGAAAGGCAAGCCGCCGTGGGCAGGGCAAAGCCGCTGTGGGCAAGGCAAAAAGCCACCACGGGCAGGGCGGAGCCCCCACGGGCGTGGCAAAATCACCCGTGAAACATGGAGCTGCGGCCTGCAAAGTATAGAAGCCGGGCAGCCCGCAAAACACGGAGCATTGCTGCCCGCAAAACATGGAGTGGAGCCGCCCATGAAAACAGAATGGAGCCACCCACGAACAGAGCGAGCTGCCTCCACAGAGAGCCGACTCGGCGCGTCGCCGCAACGATGGGGGGAGACAAGAAGCAGACATAGAAAAAAACACAGAAGAATGGACACACAGCAAGAGCAAGCATATGTAACCAAAAAAAAATAAATAAATAAATAAAATAAAGTGAATACCATGTAATGGGTTGGCTTAAACAATGGTAATTAAAAAAAAAAAATCGTTAGAGCCCCAGGCCAGAGGCAGATGGAATATTTCTTAATAGATTTGAAGAGCAGAATTCAGATTTCCATTTAACTACTAAAGAAATGCTTTTCTGATCTCTGTTTCTTTTCTTGTGAGATATTTTTCAAATTTTATAGTCACCCAGTATTTCATTTTATTTCATTAATCTTGCTCATACAGACCGTTTCAGTGTCCTTCCAGTAAGCTCAAAAATATCATGAAACTACAGAACATTCTTTAAATGCTAGCTAGCTCCCTAGTTCTTATGTTTGGCATCTTACTGTGCTTTATTGTTTCTTTGTTTGAATGAGAAACTGACATTTTTTTTTTTTTAATAAGAAGAGAGTTGTCCAAAATGCCAGTAAAACAATAAAAATAAAGCCCATGCCTGCTATTTAAATGCTGGTTGAACTATGATATTCCATTGGCTCTAAGACATCATCAGTATTAAGTCCTTTACTTTATGCACCGCTTTAAAAGAATGTTGCCATTTAGACTATGACTCCATCAGTTGTAAGGCACAACTTGGTTTCAGAGATGTCAGAATGTGTAACAGTGTAGATCTTAACATAGAAAAATTTTGATTCACTCTGTGCACTGTAACACAAAACAAAGGTATGGAGTGTCTAGTTGATTTGTCTTTATATGTTAGGGAGCTTTAGGGCATCTTAATTCTAAGCACTAAAAATATTAAAGGTGGAATGTGCTTTTATGTATCAGATGCATTGGTTTCAGAACTTTTATATAAAAATAAGATTACTATTTTGATTAATAATAGAATTTTTATAATACCCTGATCTTGATACTTTAGAAAACTTTGAGAAGGCACATAATTCCTTTACAAGGATATTATATTGTAAAGCAACTTTTTACTCTCTAGATAGCATTAAAATTCTGTAAACATTGATTATTTCAAGGCATCCTGTTTTTTAAACAAATTTAAAAGTTTTTTTGTTTGATGTTGGAAGGCAACAATAAGCGTAGAGGATTTAAAAACCCTGCTTAGCTAGTAAATCTCTGACATTAATGTAATGATCAACATTAAATAAGGAAGGGGGCAAAAGATGGTATCCTAGGAGATCACTGAACTCGACATCAGCCCTAAAATAATCATTTATCTACATTGTGAATTGCTAGTAAGTATTCTTGGTTTAACCTTATGGCTTTTTAGTAACAGTACATGAATCATTAGCCTAACAGAAAGATTTAAAAAAATTACTTGATGCTGTATTTTGGAACTTGAATCACTTGATATTCAATAAAATATCTACTAGCTATTAGAGGTAATAACCCACACACAGACCTATAACATTCTAAGGGTTTCTTTTTTTTTTTATTTTATTACATATCCCCCCCT
>PVKH010032767.1:0-12119 GCA_004027955.1 Chaetophractus vellerosus | reverse complement strand
TTACTACCACTACTGTAGCAGGTGCTTAGTCCTGAAAGTTGAGTATAAGAGTTGTGATTTTGGTCAATATGTGTGCTATTTCAGTGTTTCAGTTTTTACACTGGTGGAATAGCTACAATAAAGCAATCGTCTACTAGCCACAGAGCCCAAATACCATATCCAAGCTATAGAAATCTCCAAGCAACAGTGACTGCTCAGAAAAGAAAAAAGAAAAAGGCAGAAGGAAAAAGTCCAAAGAGGAAATTCATGATGAGGAGGAGAACATCATAAAGAACATTAGAAAAAAGAAAACTGATATAAAGCGATACTCTCAGAAACGCCAAATTCATTCCCTTCTCCTTTTTCAAGTTCTCTTAGCTCCTTTTCACCTGTGCTCATATATAGTCTGGTAATGCTGATGCATCTATAATTTTAACATCAAAGGCAAAGAATATGGGGAGGAAGAGAGACTGTATGTCACACGTAAATCTATGAAGAGTCAAAGTCTCCATTTGATAGTCTAGAACTGGGGCTCTATTTTAGTCAGGGTTCTCTCGGGAAACAGAATCAACAGGAGATATCTATCAATAATATAAGATTTTATGAGTTTCTCACGTGGCTATGGGGATGCACAAGTCCAGGTTCCGCAGGCAGGCTGCAAGCCAGGGGCTCCAATGACAGACCGATGAAGGATCCTCGATAAGTTTCTGGGAGAAGTTGGCTGTCAAACAACAAGCTGGGAAATTCTCTCTGAATGTTAAAATCACTTCCCTTTTAAGACAGTCAACTGACTGGATAAAAGCGTCATCCATTCTTGATCCAATTTCCCTGATTGATGCAGATGTAATCAGCCATCCATTCTGTAAACTCACTGGTGATCAAAGTTCATAAATGCTTTTGTATTACAATTAGCCCAGTGCTTGCTGGACCAAACACCTGGACACAATTAGCTGGCCGAATTGACACATTAGCCTAACCATCACAGGCTCTTAACCTTTTTTATTCCATGGAACACTTTGTCAGTCAGGTGAAAGCCACAGACCCCTATACTGTGAGTTTTTCTATAAATATATCACAACCGCACCAACACGTCCCCGCAAGAATCATGTTTTGTTTTGTTTTTTAATTTAAATTCAAGCTCACGCACCGCTTGTTAAGAACCCCTGGTCTAGAAGACCATCAGAAAGAATCTTTACTTAAACAGGAGCTCTGGATAAAGGAGAACTATGAAGATTACAAATGAGCACGATGAAGAACTAAAAAAAAAAACCCAAAAAACAATTTTCAGATGATCCCAGATGGAAGAGAGAGAGAAGATGGATGAAGAATGAAGAGCCTGGGCAGTTAACATCTGTGGATGACTGAGGATTGCTAGAACGCTACTATATCAAACCTTAATTGTGATATTATTTTCATAGCTGAAATATTTTAGAAATGTATCAACTGCTCCTCAGCAGTAAATAAAATTCCCCAAGTATTTGATCAAGCCTAATGATGTAGAAGCTTTCCCTTAAAACTTTATACATAAGACATTTAGTTGCTTAAGTTTTAAAATCTATTTGTAGATTTTTTTAAAAAAAAGATTTGACATGAAAATCTATTAGTTGCCATTTTAAAATCTTATATGTTTAGTTAAAAGATTTGACATGAAAAATTATTAAATACCATTTAAAATTTTTACATGTTAAATGTTTATTCTTCAAGAGTGTTTCATTGCTTTGTTACAGTCCTCCATTTCTCTGCTCTCATGTCCTCTGACTCTCACAAAACATAAAAAGTATAATGACATTTATTTATATTGTGTCCTTCTAGACAAACTTCTTCAGCAGAATGTTTCAACAACCATCATGTCATCTCCATTATCACTATAGGATTGAAATATGTTTTAAAAATCTCTTTAGGAGAGTTTTCTGCTAGAATTCTTTATCATACTTCCCTCTCTCCCCAGACATTATAATATTCTTAATAAGATCAGAAATTCCCCAGCGGAATGAGTCTATCCTCATGTCGTTGTAGGATAACCTTGATTCTAGTCATTATATAACTACAACTGTATTCTCAAACATTTCTCCAGAAGGAATCTTGTACAAAGGTCTTTTGTACCACCGTATTTAATTAATTTAATTTTTTAAAAAGGCAGAGCAGAAATAGTGTACTGAAAAGTTCATATATTATGAAGTCCTTGAGTGGTGTGAAAAACCCAGTGTACATGAGAACATTTACATGCATTTAAACCAGAAATAAGAGTTGCATGACTGTGTGCTATTCTATCAATGAAATATAATATTTTTATATACGTGGAGCTGTAAGTTATCCACACATGATTTGAGTGAGTGATGCTACTGCACTGAAGTATCAATATTCATTCATGGTAGTGAAATAATACTCCTGTTAAAGGATTTATTCCACTGCTTTGTATTAATAAAAGGATTTAAATATATAGCAAGTTTGTTGATATGACATTTTAAATCAAAGATTAACATATTGCTTTGGTGATATGTGATTTTAAAAGATTAGCATAGCATAGTAGATATGCAGTCTGTTTCTAGCTAAGTAAGCTTATCTTTTCAAGAGTTTATCCCAAATGTGTGAAGTGTACAAAGAGGCAGGAGACCACTGTTCCAATCTTGCTAATATTGCCAAAGACCTGAGGCAAGTTGTTTAACCTGGCAAAGCCTCAGTTGCTTCGATTATACAAATGGGTAGGAGTTTGACCAGATGACCACTAGGGCCCTTTTGCAGCTCTAAAGATATGAAAATTATAAAGTTATATTTTATAAACTTTAGTTTAATAATTTTTTTCTTGGTGTATTTGTGTTCCAATAAAATTTTATTTACAAAAACAGCCAGCTATGGGCCATAATCTACTGGCCCCTGGGATTAAAAAGTTGAGGTCATTCTAAAATCAAGGGTTTCATGTAATCCATTCTTTTATTTGAAAGAGGAGAAAGTACCAAAAAGTGAGCAGCTGCATTTCAAATGCCTAATACTTAACCATAGATAAATTCCTTTCAAAAGTGCTGTGATTGTCTGTAAGTCATCAATTCCTGTCTCAATGAGTGCATTATCATATAGTTAACACACCATGCCTTTTATCATCCAAGAACATAAGTATGTGCCATATGTTATGAAAACCAAAAAGATATGTGGGTGTTTCCATCTTTTAACATTTCAAGGAAATTCAAGGTCATTAATAAAGATTGGTGATGAAAACAAAACAAAACAAAACAAAAAAACAGAAAAAGAAGCTGTCTCCCTAATATCAAAGTGCAAGGTAAAGCACCAAGTGCTGATGTAGAAGCTGCAGCAAGTTATCCAGAAGATCTAGCTGAGATAATTGATGAAGGTGGCTACACTAAACAAGAGATTTTCAATGTAGACAAAACAGTCTTCTATTGGAAGAAGATGCCATCTAGGACTTTCATGGCTAGAAAAGAGAAGTCAAAGAACAGGCTAACACTCCTGTTAGGGGCTAATGCAGCTGGTGACTGTAAGTTGAAGCTAACGTTGATTTACCATTCTGAAAATCTTAGGGCCATTAAGAATGGTGTTAAATATACTCTACCTATGCTCTATAAATAGAGCAACAAAGTCTGGATGATAGCATATCTGTTTACAACATGGTTTACTGAACATTTTAAGGCCACTGTTGAGACCTACTACTCAGAGAAAAATAAGATTCCTTTCAAATTATTACTTCTCTTTGACAATGTACCTGGTCATTCAAGAGTCCTAATGTAGATGAATAACAACATCAATGTTGTTTTCATGCCTGCTAACACAACATCCATTCTGCAGCTCATGGAATAAGAAGTAATTTCAACTTTCAATTCTTGAAATATGTTGAAGAAATACATTTCATAAGGCTATATCTGACATAGATTGTGATTCCTGTGATCGATCTGGACAAAATAATTTGCAAACCTTCTGGAAAGAGTTCACCATTCTAGATGCCATTAACATTCATGATCCATGGGAAGAGGTCCAAACAACAACATTAGTAGAAGTTTGGAATAAAGTGATTCCAGTTCTCATAGATGACTTTAAGGGATTCAAGAATGCAGGGGAAAAAGTAAGTGCCGATGTGGTAGAAACAGCAAGAGAACTAGAATTAGAAGTGGAACAACCTGAAGATGCAGCTGAATTGCTGCAATCTCAGGATAAAACTTCAATACGTGAGGAGCTGCTTCTTGGATGAGCAAAGAAAGTGGTTTCTTGAGATGGATTGTACTCTTAGTGAAGATGTTGTGCATTGCTGAAATAACAACACAATATTTAGAATATTTAAATCAGCTAAAACAATGCAGGGTTTGAGAAGATCAACTCCAATTATGAAAGAAGTTCTACTGTGGGTAAAATGCTATCAAACAGCATCACATGCTACAGAGAAATCTTTCAATGAAGGAAGAACCAATCAATATGACAAACTTCATTGTTGTCTTATTTAAGAAATTGCCACAGCTAACACATATTAAGCAACCACCACCCTGGTCAGTTAGCAGCCATCAACTTCAAGGCAAGAACCTTCCACCGGCAAAAAGGTTAAGACACACAAAAGGCTCAGATAATGGTTATTTATTTTTCTTTTTTTTTTTTAGCAATAAAGTACTTTTAAATTAAGGTATGTAAACTGTCATTTTATATATAATGTTATTGCACACTTAATAGACTACAGTTTAGAGTAAGCATAACTTTTATATGCACTGGGAAATCAAAACATTCACGGGACTTGCTTTATTGTGATACTCACTTCATTGTGGTGATCTGGAACTAACCTGCAATATCTCTAAGGTATGCCTGTACTTCTACTGTACCTATGCTATATGAGGATCAGAAATGAGATACAGGCTGAAGTAGCTCTATCTTGATAAATAAAAGGGCTACTGTATTTGCTTTATATACAATATTCCTAAATCAGAAGATTGGGAATGGAATCAATTATTGCAGAATTATTTTTAAATGGCACTGTGAAATAATGCAAAATACATAGAATTACCTCCTCTTTTATCTACCACCAAATAAGGTATTCATCATAAAGCACTGTATCCTAATACACTCAAGAAATGAATCTTGAGTGGCAGAATTAATTTTCCCTGTTTGGCAAACAAATTTGATGTAAGAGCTTACAGAGTAACTACTGATCAATATTATTAATAAATCAATTTATATGCCTTAAGCACCTTGAGACAAAGTCATGTTTATTTATCTATATGATACTGTGTCTTTCTCCAAAATCTATATACCTTTTTCAAGTTATCAACAACCCAAATTACCATGACCTGAAATAAAATAGCTACAACTTAAAATACATCAGAAAATGTGTACTTTAGGGACAGTGAAAATGAAGATATGACTAGAACACAGACACACTTATCACCATCTTAGTGCCACAGTAAGGGAGACCCATGCATTAAAAGGCTCTAAGTTGTGTGGAAGGCCATACGGAGTCAGCTACACAAAGAAAACAAATCTCTAAGTTTTGTTTGTTTGATTGATTTTTAAATAAAGGAGTAGAGTATCCTCCATTTTTTAAGTAAGGTGAAAAAATAAGCAAATTCAATGGGATTTGGAATATAGGGCAGATTTGGTAGTAGTACTAGGCTCCACCTCTACACACGCAGTGACTTCCAAAGGCACAGACACGTATCCACCAGAGTTTATGTTAGGTGCTTAGATTATACCACCATTTCCCAAAAGGTAAATCCAATAAGCATAACAATTTCATAAGACAATAATTTGTCCTTTGGAAATTCAGATTCTCCTGATCACTTAAAAATCAAATATAGTTAGATTACCACAAGTTTCACAATTTCCACTTTGAAAATTTAGGGGAAATGATGTTATATTCCAAGTAAATTTCTAGGTACATAAAAGACCCCTTATTAACCATTATAATCAACATGAATTATCTCATGAACAAACAATTTTTAGTGCATATCACAAGCTAGTCACCATGCTAGCCTTTTAAAGATCAAACAGTCAGATGTTTAAAGATGAAAGACAACGAGAATTCCATGTAGAGGAAATAAGCATGAAAGAATATAGCATGTTTAGGGAACAGCAAGTGCACAGAGCGCCATATTATATTCCTTCAAAGTTAACTTTTTGTCCTAAAAGATATACATAACATTAGACAAAAACATTTATGATTATACATAAATGTCCTATTAGTGCTTCTCCATTTAAGTCCATGTAAGTACGGGCATATGCAAATAGTGAGGAAAGACACAAATATTTTATTCCTGCTTTTCTTGTTTCCTACATTTTGATTCACACGTTCATTCCCTTATGGTAGTGCCAGAGAAAAAAATAACACATAGCAAATATGCCCACACATTAAGCACAAAATATTACAAAGAACATTTGTGCTAGAGAAACCTACTGCCAATGTGTCAGAAGCATTGACTGTTAGTGCATGACTAAAAGTCTAATTCAGCGCAATCATCCTAAATGCCATGATGGGTACAATCCAAGCTTTTATTTTTAAACTTTTTCATTTTCTAATTTTTATTTAAGTATTCAGCCAGGTCATAAACAAACAGCTTATACTGGCAAAGGAAGGGCAACTAAAGGAAGACATTTAAGTCACCATGCAAATATTGGATGAAATTTTTAAAAATAGTTCATAACCACTGCCTAATTCTTCTGCAAAAATAGACTATTTATTATTCAGAGAAGAAAAGTTGGAATTTTATGTAGTAAGAAGTTGCCAGGTCTGCATAGTTTGTAACAAATGTTTCACAACAAAGCAAGATGTTGGTGGTGGGGGAATGTACGGGGCTCCTGTATGATGTTATGCATGTTTATTTTGTAAGTTCACATCTTTTACTATACAGTTATTGTTTATGTATGTTCATGTATGAATGATATACTAAAATAAAAAATTGAAAAAAGGGGGAAAAAAAAGAAGTTGCCAGGGTTTGAGATTGGTGGTACCGGTGACAATAATGATAATTAAGCAACTATCACTGCAGATTGCTTACTCTGTGCCAGAGTGCTAAATGTTTTAGGTAAAGTGTTTCATTTATTCTTTTTTTCCACTGTTGTGGTAAAATATATATAATTTAAAACTTACCATTTTTAAGTATATAGTTTAGAGGCATTAAGTACATTCACAATGTTGTGTAACTACAACCACTGTTTCCAGAACTTCTACATCATCCCAAACAGAAACTCTATACCCAGAAAGCAATAATTCTCCATTCCTCCTCCCCAGCCCCTGGTACCTGCTATTCTGCCTATTCTAGATACCACATATGAGTGGAAGCATGCCCTGTTTGTCCTTTGTACCTGGCTTATTTCACTTAATATGTTTCCAACGTTCTCCCATGTTGTAGCATGTATCAGAGTGTCATTCTGTGGGAAGGGACAGTCCTAGCATGGCCTGCCCCCTTTCGCTAAGGTCTACAAACACATCTTGCGCTCAAAATCAGTAGTGTCAGCCTGGGAAGATAAAACACAATCCCCTCCAGCTCATACCCTTGAGATATATCTGTCCCTGGTGGGAAGGAAGCAGGGTACCTCCCTACTGAACACATCTTAGAACATCTCACTGTGTTGGCCACAGATTGAGACCCTCCAGCTACGGGGAGCCAATGTCCACAAGTAAAGCTTACCTTACTCTGTCTCTTCTTATGTTAGTAAAACATTATTCCTTCCAGTGCTGTGTGAGTCGTGCTGTTGGTGACCCTATCACCCGCAAACCGTGGAGGGGGTTGGTTTCCCTAGGACTAAGTTCTTGGTGGCAGGCAACTGTCAAGCTCTTGCCACACTCCACACTGTGAGACTCTACTCTTGGAGGTAGTGGTAGATTTTCTTTCTGACCGACACACTCCTTTTTATGGCTGAATAATACTCCATCTCTTTTATTCTTTACAAAGCTCAATATGTGATAATGATAATCCCGATATATGACCAGGCAGGCACTTTTTCTGTATCAGTACCTGTACTTAATACTCTTTACAATTATTACTCTACATGCAGCATTCTCCTTTAATCCTTACAACAATCGAAGGGGTATTATAATATCCCCATTTACCAGCCAGGAAATAAGGACTCAGAAAGTTCAAGTCATGTGTCCAAAACTCAACAGCATTTTGAACCTTTAAAAGATACTTGGATATGTGGGATATTTTCTTCATGGCATTACCAATTTCTGAGAGAAGCTTAATATTAACCCTCTTTAAATTAAAATGGTAGGTACCATTGTAGGTATCTTAAGATAGTTTGTGGAAAACAAATGAATAATGATCATGTTGTTCTTTGAGAAATTTTAAAGGCAGTGAACGTAGATAGATGATTGATAGAGAGATATCTAGAAAGAGAGGGAAATCTATGATCCCTGGTACTGGTAAATGGTAGTGGAATTGGGAGCAATATTACGGATTAGAGAATTACCAAACAATTCTAAATTCCCACCCTTTCTTACCCTGCCCCTAAAATAGGCAATCATTTCAAACTGTAGAAGTTTGAGGAAGGGATTCAGGACCATATAAGGAAAATTATTTAAAAGTGTGGTGATACTGTTAAAAATCTCCATTCAGGCAGATTTTAAAACTAGAAAATTCAAGATACTGTGATGGGGCAGATATAAATCAATATATACATAAAAGGATTTCACAAGAAAATAAAATTGAACTACCTCAGTAGAGGTACTAAAATGCAAGATATGTATTCTGACATTCTTAAAAGCTGGGGCACTTTTTAATCATATTTCATATACCACTATATCAAGGTCACAGTTTTTAACCCATAAATTCCACACTGAGGTTTTGTTTTTTTTTTCTTGTTAAAATTATATGGGTTTTTTTGTATTTTTAAAGAAACTTTAGATTACATAAATGTTACATAAAAAATATAAGGGATTCCCATATGCCCTACACCCTCCCCCTCCCACACTCTTCCACATTAGCAACATCCTTCATTAGTGTGGTACATTTGTTACAATTGATGAACACATACTGAAGCATTGCTACTAACCATGGACTACAGTTTACATTATAGTTTATATTTTGTCCCACACAATTTTATAAGTTATGACAAAATATACAATGACCTGTATCCGTCACTCCAATGTCATACAGTATAAATCCAATGTCCTGAAAACGACCCAGTTTTAAGGTAAAGATACACATTACCTCAATTGTTTTGTCAATAATCTTATCCAAGTGACTGTTATTCCCTGCACATGAAAAACTACTGGAGCAAATAATCACAGTTCTCTAATATGCTTAGTAACAAAATACTGAAACACTCTTTAATGACTTAAGGCAAAACAGCCAAAGAATATACTTTCCTACCAAAGAAATCATACACTGTAGGAGATTCCTAAGGTAAGTTTTTGAGTGTTTTTATTAATTGCAACTCTGGCGACCTCAAGCACTTTAGTATTAAAGAGTGAAAGACAGGCAGTCAGCCTGCTGGATAATTTTACATTAAAAATGACTTTAAAAATGCCACTGTAAGGCAATTCTCTCCATTGGAACAGGCAGAGCCATCATTAAAATGCCCAATTCTGTAGTGGTACACATTGATAATAAATGGGTTATCGACTTTTACTGCCTTCTTTTTACTAAAACCATATAGTGAGTCTATGGACTCCAGCAATTCCTGGTGCCTGAAGGTCTGTGAATCAATAATGTATTTGTAATAAAAACAACTGAACCATGCATCCATTAAGGATTCATAATGGAAATTTGTTTTAGATTATATACTGTGTATAAGTGTTCCTGCTATTTAAGGTTGAAATATTCTAATGTGTGTGCATAAATATGTGTTTGTAAGAATAATTTTAAACTGATAGCAATTTAAAAATCATTAAGGCAAACAATGCTTTATTTTTTTACCCCAAAATCGTTAATGGATTATCACTAAATATGTTTTTAAATATTTTTAAAAAGAAAACTTTGATAGGTCTTTTACCTGAAAACGTGAATTTAGGGACTGTTCTTTCTTCCATCATGTTTTTATCTAACCTTTATTTATTTACCAGTGTTGAAATTATCTGACTTGTAGTGCCATAGATTAGAGAATGCAATCTGGAGACTTTCTGGTAAATCTTACCCTTAAAACATTCTTTAACTGGCCCAAACTGTATTGTGCTGAAGAGTGTTTTAAATATGAATTAGTTGCCATATTTTAAAAACTCAGGTTTAACATAAAAATTTTTATGTTAAAAATTCTTATTTTTGACTGCTCTTTAAAAATTGGAAGACCTAGGAACACATTAGGCCCACGCTGCCACATTGTAAAATTTGAGGAAGAAATATCTCCCCCTCCAAATGGAGTAACACTGCAATCCCTCTCTCAAGTACCTGCTGCCTTTTCTTATCTTCTATCCAGTGACTTCATCATTTAACTTGACTCTTTTAAATCACCTCCCAGCCTTTAAGGCATATTTGCTGAGTCCAGATTTATATGATTAGCAACACCTTTAATTTCAAAAGAAGGCAGGCCCTCCATATCCACCTTGCAATCTATTCATGATTCTCAGAAACAGGTAAGTCAAATCATGTCACTGCTCTGCTCAAAACCCTCCCGTTTTTTCCCCTCAGATCCAAAGTCCTTACTTTGCCTCCAACAAATGCTTTCCCCCCACAATAACTGCCACCCCTATAACTCTCCCCATTCCCCACTACTCTCCCCTTCGCTCATTCTGTGTCGGCCACCGATCTCCTTGCTGATCCTCAACTAACTCCTGTCTCACCATATTTGTTACTTGCTCCTTCCGCCTGGAACGCCCTTTCCCCAGATACACCAATTGCTCAGGAGTCACTTTTTCATTAAAGCTTTCTCTGATCATTTGTTTACATGTGCGACATCCCCACACTCCGGCAATCCCTCTCCCCACCTCCCTGTTTTATTTTTGCCTGTAGCACTTATGGAAATGTCATATACCATATTGCCATCCTTCTTTTTCTCTGCCTGCTCCCACTAGAATGCCTTCCCATGGGAGCAGAATTGTTTGTCTATTGCTCCCCCACTTCCCTACCCCCTGCCTAGTTACTGTGCTCTCAGCATTCAGAACAGTTTTCCTGCAACATAATAGACACAACATTCATTGCAAAAAAGGTAAAAAGATGTATATAACCTTAGCCTTTTTTAAATAATAGCTTCATGTGTCATTTGGATCCAGTAAGACAAAAGATTTCTGTTACCTTTTAGGTGAAGATAAACAGCCACACTATACAATAGGTTAAATTTAAATATGTCTATACAAATCAGAAGAAATCCCTCCTAATGGACATTTAGTGGCATTCTAAAGCAAGTATACAAATAAATTCAATGTGTTCACTAAAATTTTAATATAGGAAAGCCATAGTTTAAAAACCTGGTATTCTGCTATTGTTTTTAAGCACTTACATACAAAAATCACTTTTATTCTATTTTTCTCAGGTGATGGTTAGAAAATAGGTTGGAGAAAACATAAATACCAATAATTAGATTTTTTTGGTAAATAAATGGGATCAAACAGTTAAAATGTAAAAACAATACATCTCATTTATAGAAGTCTGCAGGTAATATGGCTTTAATTGAGATTCTTATTAAAGAGCTATCATTCCAAATTGGGGAAGGCTAAAGTATTTCTTAATAAAGGGATTATAATGGATTCCTAAAACAAAGATTGACAGAATGGACAATAAATTTCTTTCTTTAACAACTTTCACTCAAAAACCTTCTCCTCCATTCACCAAGCAGAGGCAGAGCCTTCATACTAATTTAAAGAGAATTCCACATAACATTGATATGTAAATTACGATTGCCTCAGCCTAAATACTTTTCATTTGCATAAGATAATTTAAAAATGGGCTGTTAACTCTGGTCTGTGCTTGAGAACCTAAAAACTCAAGGATGAGTACTGTAGAAGTTAATTGGGAAGTTTAGAGAATTTCCACCAAGTCTACAAAACATCCTGTTGTCCAGCCACTGATTAACCAAACACTTCCACTGGGTGAGATATTTAGAACAACAGGATAAAGCACTTGAAAGAAAAATACCCAATGTATTAGAATTATTGCAATTTCCTTTTGTATGCTTGTTCCTAATATCTGAATAATTATTCCTACTATTACACTGTGAGGTCAACCAATATTCAAACAGTGCACATGGAAAAAATTGTTAAATAAAGAGTCATACTCTCA
>PVKH010032766.1:0-12119 GCA_004027955.1 Chaetophractus vellerosus | reverse complement strand
AAAAAAGTATTAAATATACTTAAGCATAGTTGTAATGTATGCTGTGGGTATGATGCTTATGGGCTTTGGAGTACAATGTAAGTTATCAAAATGGAAGAAGAGTGAAAAGGCATTTTGAAGATGTTCACCAAGTCTCCTAACTTTGCTGTGCTCCAGTTCATTTGTAGAACAAGTGGATTGGACTAAAAGAATCCTATCTTCTGTAGCTGAAAGGACAGCAGACTTTTTCTTAAAGAGCAGATAGTAAATATTTTAGGCTTGTGGATCATGCATTCTCTGTTACAGTTACTCACCTCTGCCATTGTAGTGCAAATAGCAGCCATAGACAATACATAAAAGGATGGGCATTATGATGTTCCAGTAAAACTTTATTTATAAAATTAGGTGGCTGGTGTAGCTTGCTAACTCCTGCTGTAGATAAATCATGTCAAAGTTTGTGATTTTATCATTTATTGTCATTTTCAAATGCTGCTAATTTGGAAAGGCTTCTAAGGTTAACACAGGTATTTCTTTTTGTTAAGGAAACATGATGAAAGTATTGAGGGGTCATCAGAACTGGGTGTACAGCTGTGTATTCTCTCCTGATTCTTCTATGCTGTGTTCAGTCGGAGCCAGTAAAGCAGTATGTGTCAAAGTTCTTGTACATTCGTTGTGAATTGGATTATAATAATGTGTGCATAATCATTTTAAATCTAAGTAACCTATTAAGTGTGCTCGGTGTCATGAATATCTTAAAAGTTTTATTTCATGATGGGGGAATATTTGCATGAAGGAAATTAAGTAAATATAGTTACTGATTGTGAAGTGAGAAGTTGGATTGCTTTTAGTTAGAGATAAAATTCATAAAATGAGGGATATGTCAAATTTATTTTTTGTAAAATCTAGGGAAGTTTATGTACTATAGAAGAGATCTAGTCCAAATGTTAAGACATTCCCTTGCTAATTATTTTCTTCTCTGTTGTTCTATTTTTTTGTCCAGTTTGCTGTTTTTAAAGTTTTGAGTCCCAGCTGGTCCTGGACATTTAACTGTGAAAAAAGTAACTTAAAAACCTAATAATAAAAATAGCACTCATTATGTCACAGAGTGAATTATAGATGAAATTTGATCTTGTCTGTTTTCCATAGCATATCTGTAGATAGCTTAAGTGACTCTTAAGAGGGTTATGCTTATCAATGAACTCTCTTTTAGTTGTCTGTCAGCTTTAAGTTAGCATAGTTAAAGGAATTTATTAGCTTCATTTATTTATGGAAATGGTAAAAGTCCAAAAACATGTGATGATCACAGTATACTAAGTTAATGGGGGATGGGAGGCTGGTTAATAAAATGCATTTTATTTAGCTAAGGAAATATGTTAAAATGATAGTTACAAATGTTGGAAGTTTAGAACAAAATACTCAATTTAGTTCTTTAAAAATCATAGGAAGAACAAAGCTAGATGTTGACATTGCTATTTTAGGCTGTGTGTTTTCCATATGCTTCTTGCTTTCCCTGTCACAGGTGGTGGCAGCAATATTGGTGTGATTGAGGTTATGCTGGCACCACTCACACACAAGCGCACAATGGTGTTAGCTGGGCAGAAAGAGTGGCATCTCTGGCTACCGGGCTGGGGGCGACCTTTACCGTAGGATGAAGTAACCTTGCATTCGGCTGCAAGGTGTACTGTACGTACACAGGTGCTGGTCGATGTCCACTTTCTGCTTTTCTTTCTTTCTTTTTTCTTTTTTTTTAAAAGTAATTTCCCCCACAGTGAAACCCGCTGACTCCTCCGAGTAAATTGTTCTTCCAGTTTGATGGAATTGGGAGTCCGGCAAATGAAACCAATTTAATGTAAAGTAATTGGCTTTCAAATGGTTTCTCTGTGCTATTTTTTGGAATTCTTTGAGATGCTAGAGATACCTTAAATCTTTGATCCAATTTAACATTTGTACTTATTTTCCTTTGGAAATAATATATTGTATCTGTGCAGAAATAAAAAGTAGCAAAAAGGACTGTTTACTCCAAGAGGAGGAGAGATTGTCTTATTAGGATTGTTATAAACCTCCAAGTTCACATGTAATATAACTGACTGAGTGTACATTAGAATCCTATTTAGAGCTAATCTGCACAGTCTAAATACTGATCTTTAGAATCTAAAACTACATGTAACTTTAAGTAATTTAAATGTTTTATACTCAAAATGACTAATGATTGTGCTCAGTTTGGGAAAAATAAGTTTGGTAAATCTTGATTCACAGAAATGCTGTAATTGTATTGTTTTCATAATATAGCATTTTCATTTTGTAATGTGGTTTAACATCCTTGTTGTTTGCCAAAGAAATTTCATTTGGCTGTGAAAATTCTCTTTGCTTGCAGTATCTGTTTCTCTTCCTAGGCTCACGTTGGTGACCCAAGCCTATTGTAAACAAGTGATTATCTCAAAGGGAGATGCCAATGGAGTAACAATTTGTTAACCTTACGTTTTCTGTCTGTATATTTTTTTAAAATTTGGTAGTTTCTGGGAAAAAGAAAAGAAGGGGGTTTGTAGTACTTAACCCTATTTGTTTTTGTAATATTTTAGTTAATTAGTTTTTTGGAATAAATGGATTTCAGTATAACTTTGTGTTAAATTGTATTGCCTTTATTTTATATTTAGGCTTATTTTTAAATTAACATTTAACAGAAACATTTGAAATAGAATTTGCATGTCTGCTTTAATTAACTTAAAGACTGATTTTAATCTATGACACTGAGCATATTCTTTTAATTACTCATAATTTATAATGTTTAATTTATTATCTTAATTAAATTTAGCAGTTTTAGTTTAAAATGTGCCATTTTGTCCTCTGTGTGTCTGGATATAGCTATAACATTTGCCTTTTTATTGCAGATTTTCCTTTGGAATATGGATAAATATACCATGATACGGAAATTAGAAGGACATCACCATGATGTTGTAGATTGTGACTTTTCTCCTGATGGAGCATTACTGGTTACTGCATCTTATGATACTCGAGTATATATCTGGGATCCACATACTGGAGATATTCTGATGGAATTTGGGTGGGTACAGCATAAATTATTTTAGTCTATAATTAATTTCTGGCTATCAGTGTTGCTTTTTAAAAGTTATACCAAAGTTGACTTAAACTTAATGTCTTAAACCACACTGTAAAAAAGGGATTAGTAATTCTTTTTAGGTCCCTTTTATTTAATTTGGACATATCAGCTCTACTCAGTCTTCTCAGTTGTGTTTCTTAAGGCGACTGTAAACCTTATTCAAAGACAAATGTACTTTTACCTGGGTGTTTTTGTTCCTTGCTGTGACTGGTATCCACTGAAAATATGCATTTGCCTGCAGGCACCTATTTCCCCCACCTACTCCAATATTTGCTGGAGGAGCAAATGACCGATGGGTACGATCTGTATCTTTTAGTCATGATGGACTGCATATTGCAAGCCTTGCTGATGATAAGTGAGTGTGTTAATTATAGTTATATCTATTTATTATCTTTTATTTATTTATTTATTTATTTTTTAAAGATTTATTTATTTTATTACATATCTCCCCTTCCCCCCGCTGCGGCGACGCGCCGAGAGTGGTCACTGCGCAGGCGCGGCTTTCCCCGCTTGTGGGCGGTCTCTGCGTCCGTTCACGGCCAGCTTTCAGTTCACGGGTGGCTGGCTGTGCTCCATCCGCGGGCAACCTGCCCTGCCCGTGGCGGCTCTTGCCCTGTCCGTGGCAGCTTCTTGCCCTGCCCACGGCGGCTCCGGCCCGCCCATGGCGGCTTGCCATTCTCAAGGCGGTCTGCCCACTAGGAGAGGTCCCCGGGGAATCGAACCCAGGGCCTCCCATGTGGTATGCCGGTGCCCTATCCACTGGGCTATCGAGCCGGCCCCTATTTATTATCTTTTAAAGATTTCTTTTGCTCCTTCTACATAATGAAAACATTGTTAAGCCTTTAAAAACAGCCTTTCTGCAATTTGCGTTTTAATGTCTCGTTCTTTAGACAAGGATTTAGGAGATATTGCTGTGTCTTAAAAAATATTGGCGGGGAGTGGATGTAGCTCAAGTGGTTGAGTGCCTGCTAACCATATATGAGGCCCTGGGTTCGATTCCCGGTACCTCCTAAAAACAAACAAACAAACAAACAAACAACTCTTACTGGGGAGTGGATGGAGCTCTGTGGTTGAGTGCCTGCTTCCAATGTACAAGGTCCTGGGTTCAACCCCTGGTGTACCTCTGAAAAAAAGAAAAATATTGGCCTGAACAATATCTATGTAAACTAAAGATGATGCATGCCTTCCCCTGTTTCACCTGTGTTCCTTGTATGTTAACCAATTTGGGTGAACTAAGGTAGAGTTATTTATATTTTTAGTGGCTTAAACCATTAATTTTTGAATATTGTAGTAACATATATACAACTCAGAATTTCCCACTTTAATCACTTGCAAGTGTACCATTTAGTGATACTAATTACATTAACAATATTGTGCTACCATTACTAACATCCATTGCCCTAACCTTTTCATCACCTCAAACAGAAACTGTTCTCATTAAGCAATAACACCTTCCCCACCTCATAATCTTAATCTGCTCTTTCTCTAAAATTTGCTTCTTCTAAGTATTTCATATAAGTGAGATGATACAATATTTGTCCTTTGGCTTCTTTCATTTAACACGATGTCTTCAAAGTTCATGTCATATCATGCATCAGAACAGCATTCCTTTTTACTGATGAACAATGTTCCATTGTGTATATACCATATTTTGTTTATTCATCTGTTCGTGGACCCTTGGCTTGCTTCTACCTTTTGGCTATTGTGAATAATCCTGCTATAAACATTGTTATATATTGGTGTATCTTTTCAGGTCTGTATTAGTCAGAATTCTCTAAGGAAACAGAACCATGGGATATATTAGTAAATATTAGAGATTTTATAAAATTGTCTAATGTGACTGTGGGGATGCATTAGTCCAAATTCTATAGGGCAGGCTGCAAGCTGGGAACTCTGTAATCAGCCATAGATGTAATCAACTTACTGCTTTAAGTCCACGAAATGTTCTCACAGTAACAATTGGGCCAGAATTTGCTTGACCAAACAACTTCATTGACACACAGCCTAATGATCACCATCTACTCATTGTCAACTTGGCAGCCGTACACATCACCTTAAACCATATTTAATCTCTAAACCAAAACAGTAACAAACATTTTTTACCTAACCATACTGAACTATCCTATGTACATCCAGAAACACACTCCAGAATAGGGTCCAAGTCCTTGGGTAATATTCAGTCTTAAACATTACGACATGAAACTAATACAACTTGTGTCGTGTTATAAAGGATTAAGACTGGATAAAACAGATATTTTCTTTATGTACATAGACAAACAAAACAAGGACTATTCATAACCATTGCAGTTTCTGTAACTGGTCACAAAGTTCATATTTATCATTACCTTCTTCTACTGCCCATTCTATGTTCCCTTTACCCTCAGCAAGCACCTCAGCTGGCCATGATTCTTTGCCTGGTGGCCTGACCCAAACCTTCGTTCCTAAAGTTTCTGGGGCATTGACAGTCCTGCCTGGATTGGGTTGTTGCAGTATTCCTTTGACTTTAATCACAGGATATGATAGTACTAAGAGCTACCCTAGGGGTTCTCCTGTATTCTAGACAAACTCTTCTTTATCTCCATTGTGTAGGTGCAGTCCTATTTCCCCTTGATAGTCAGGATCAGTCACCCCAGCGAGTACAGTAATTCCTTTCTTTGCCTGTTTCAGAGGCATGAGGAGGCCAAAGTAGCCAGGTGGCAGTCTTAACTTCCAGCTCAATGGAATTGTTATTGTGTCTCCTGGTGAGAGTATTCTTCCTTTTGGAACTACGACCTGTAGACCAGCAGAGTTTAAGGTTGCAGGAATCGGAAGCAAAAATTTTCCTAGTGCATCACTAGGGGTAATAGCAATTGGTGCCACTCCCATCTCCACTCCTTGATTCCTGGACCTGTGAATCCTAGCTGTAGGAGGAACAGCACCATGGAGTGAATGCTGATTTAAAGGGTACACAGCCTCCTGGAGAACATTGCCCCAGCCCTGCAAGGTATTGCCACCTAGTTGGCACCATAATTGAGTCTTCAAAAAGCTATTCCATCATTCTTTCAGTCCAGCTGCTTCAGGATGATGGGGAACATGGTAAAACCAGTGATTCTGTAAGTCCACAAGTGGTAGTTTTGGCAGAAGCATTGCATACAGGGAAGACAAACCCATATCTGGAGTATGTGATTATTCCCAATTAGAACAAATTGCTGCCCCTTCCATGATGGAAGTGGTCCGATGTAATCATCCAGCCACCAGGTAGCAGGCTCATCACCTTGGAGAATGGTGCCAAATCAGGGACTGAATGTGGATCTCTGCTGCTGGCAGATTGAGCACTCAGCAGTGGCTGTAGCCAGGTTGGCTTTCATGAGTGGAAGTCCATATTGCTGAGCCAATGCATAACCTCAGTCTCTACCACCATGGCCACTTTGTTCATGAGCCCATTGGGCAATGACAGGAGTGGCTGGGAAGAGAGAGGCGAACAGGTATCCACAGAACGGGTCATCTCATCCCCTTGATTATTGAAGTTTTCCTCTGCCGAAGTCACCCTCTGGTGAGCATTCATGTGAGACACAAATATCTTCCATGTTTTTTGCCCTCTCTGAAAGGTCTAGCCACATGCCTCTTCACCAGACTTCTTTGTCACCAATTTTCCAATCATGTTCCTTTCAAGTCCTTGACGATCCAGCCAAACAATTGGGATACAGTCCATGAATCAGTATACAAATGCACCTTTGGCCATTTCTTCTTCCAACCAAAATGAACAACCAGGTGTGCTGCTCGAAATCCTGCCCACTGGGAGGACTTTCCTTCACCATTGTCCTTCAGGGACGTCCCAGAAAGAGGATGCAGTGCTGCAGCTGTCCACTTTTAGGTGGTACCTGCATATCTTGCAGAACCATCTGTAAACCAGGCCCAAGTTTTCTCTTCTTCAGTCAGCTGATTGTAAGGAATTTCCTAAGAGACCATAGCTGTGGGGTGGGAAAGAGAAGGTAATGTGGCAGGAATGGTGGCCATGGGCATTTGGGCCACTTCCTCATGTAACTTGTACCTTCAGGACCTGCTCGAGCCCTATCTTATATATTCCACTTCCATTTTATGATGCAGTGCTGCTGTGCACACCCAACTTTATGGTTTGGTGGGTCAGACAACACCCAGCTCATGATAGGCAACTCGGGACTCATGGTAACTTGGTAGCCCATGGTCAAGTGTTCTGTTTGTACTAAGGCCCAGTAGCAAGCCAAAACTGTTTCTCCAAAGGAGAGTAGTTATCTGCAGAGGATGGCAAGATTTGGTTCCAAAGTCCTAATGCTCTATGTTGTGATTCTCCCATAGGGGCCTGCAAAGGCTCCAGATGGCCTCTCTGCCACTGAGACGCTGCCAACATCATTGAATCTGCTGGATCATATGACCCAAGCTTGCACAGCACCCTGGGTCCTTTGCAGAGCATCCTCTTGTTCCGGTCCCCACTCAAAACTAGCAGCTTTCCTGGTCACTTGGTAAATGGGTGGAGTAACAACCCAAATGTTGTCTCCAAAACCCAAAGAGGCCAAAAGGCATTGTGCCTTTTTGGTCATAGTAGGGGCCAGATTGTAACACCTTATCCTTCCCTTTAGAAAGGAAAATCTTGACATGCCCCATACTACTGGACAGCTATAACAATCATTAATGTGAGGAAGGGGTCCAACTTCATTCTTTTGCAAGTAGATATCCAGTTTTCCCAGCATCATTTGTTGAAGAGATTGTTCTTCCCCCAATAACTGGCACTTGGATAGATTGTTTTTTTTTTCTTTTTTTTAGGATTTATTTATTCCCACCTCACCCCCGCACTTTTTTTTTTTTTGGCATTCACTGTCTGCTCTTCTGTGAGTTCTTCTGTGTCTGCTTGTCTTCTCTATAGGCAGCACCGGGAATCGATCCTGGGACCTTCTGGAGTGGAAGAGAGGCTGCTCAATCTCTTGCGGCACTCAGCTCCACGGTCTGCTGCGTCACTTATTGTCTCTCTTCTGTGTCTCTTTTTGTTGTTGTGTCATCTTGCTGTGCCAGCTCTCCACACGGGCCAGCACTTCTGCACAGACCAGCACTCCACGTGGGCCAGCTCTCTGCTCAGGCCAGCTTGCTTTTCACCAGGAGGGCCCAGGAATCGAATCCTGGACCTCCCATATGGTAGAAGGGAGCCAATCACTTGAGCCATGTCCACTTCCCTTGGGTAGATTTTTAATTAGCTTTTAGCCCAGCTCACAAAGATTTTTTTTTTTAGTAATATCTTAATAAAAGTTGAAATTCCCAAAGTGAAATAAGTAATGAAAGCAGTAATTTGTATCTACTGAGATTGAGATGAAATATCTATCCTATGAGTGAGATATGCTCTTTATTGATAAGAAGTAGAAACTAGTTGTAGTGATTCCATTTTCTCAAGTTTTTGTTATACAACATGCATGGATATAGAATTAAACAGTTTAGTCACATACAGGAAAGAGTTCTTTTTTAATTTGCCAACAATCAGCCAGTCATATAGATTCTGAATATCACCTACACACACTCTACCTAGGTGAAAAGGCTTTGTTGTCTTGGAAAGAGAGTAAAACAGGTCAGATTCTGGTTGTACTAAGTGTAAAGAAGTAAACTCTAGAGAACCGGCTGTAGCTTAATTGGTAGGGCTCTGGTTCCCAGGGCCTCCTCAAGCAGGCAGACCGCCTCGAGAAGGCAAGCTGCCGTGTGGTGAGCTGACTCGGCGGGTCGCTGCAGCGGGGGGAGACAAGAAGACACAGAAGAACGCAAAAATGAACACAGCAAGAACAAGCAGAAGGGGGGGGGTATAATAAAAATTTTTGTTTAAAAAAAAAAAAAAGAAGTAAACTCTATAATGTGAGCACTATAGACCATAGACCTGGGAAGGAAAGGGAAGGCAGGCATTCATTGTCATCTCATCATAGTGAGTTGATCCCAATTACCAACTGGTGAGTAAACCATAAAATACTTTTAAAAGCAAGTCACACTAATTGTTCCATTGACTTTTGAGTGTTCATGTGTGCATTTTGTGATTCCGAACACAGTGGTTATTTCATGCTGAATTTTACCTTAAATTTCCTACTTGATACTCATTGGATAATTTATTTCTTTTCCAGAATGGTGAGGTTCTGGAGAATTGATGAGGATTATCCAGTACAAGTTGCACCTTTGAGCAATGGTCTTTGCTGTGCCTTTTCTACTGATGGCAGTGTTTTAGCTGCTGGGTAAATATGTTTTTCTGGTTTCTTTAAAAGGTGATATAAAATGGATTTTAGTCAAATCAGCTAGTATTTTATCTTAAATCATTGGCTCAGTCTCCTTAATTAGGTTTTAATGTGCAATTTGTGAATCTAATACATATTCTTGGATGATAATTGAGTGGTAAAGATGTTGAAATACATGTACTTCAGATTGTGATATTTGTTTCTGTTTAGGACACACGATGGAAGTGTATATTTTTGGGCTACTCCAAGACAAGTTCCTAGCCTTCAACATTTATGTCGCATGTCAATCCGGAGAGTGATGCCCACCCAAGAAGTCCAGAAGCTGCTGGTTCCTTCCAAAGTTTTGGAGTTTCTTTCCTATCGTATTTAGAAGACTCTGCCTTCCCTGTCATAGGGACAGACAGAATACACTTTACAAAAACCTCAAGCTTTACTGACTTTGAGTTCTGTTTATAAAAGTTTAGAAGATTTATTTAATTTGATACATTCTTGTACTGCATTTTGATCAGTTGAGTTTTTATAATATTATTTATAGACTATAGGAGAAATATTTCTGAAGATATCACATGTAAAAACTGTGAAGACATATACATACCTGTACATATTTAGATAGAAGCTGCTGTTTGTTGAATGGACACTTTTGCTTCTCTAATTTTTAGTGTCTGACATGTATATATTGCTTCAGGAGAGCTTACAAATATGCATCTTTGCTGTAAAGTGGAAGGATTTTTTTTTTTTTTTTTTAATTCTGGGACACTGAGTTAGATGATAAATATTGACTTAAGAAAGCTGAATTGCCTCATACAAAAAATGTATATTTGGTTAGGGGATCAGACAACTGATCTGCAAGTAAAATACAGTTTTTGTGTAGGGAAAGGATTTTGTTTTCCTTAATGACACCTGAGAGGTAGAATTTGACTGTTGTGTCATTATCTCACTAGTAAAAAGGGTGTGTGTTTTTTTGTTTGTTTTTGTCTGTCTAAATACTGCTGTGGACCTTCATTTTGGAAAGCAGCTTGCTACTTTAACCCCTGTGATGTAAAGTGTTACAAATTTTAGTTGATTCGAAAAGTCCACCTGCTGTATTATTGCTAAATATTTTGTTTGTGCTAAGGGACAATAATTTTTTAAGACAATGGATTTTTTTTTACATGTATTCTGTGTTTCTGCAGTGGATGATATTGGTAACTTGCCAAAGAGAAGCAATAGTATATCTACTTTTGCATTCTGTTATTTATCTTATCTGCAGATGTTGAGAATGTATGCATTATGTAAAATGCTTGATTATATATTTTTGTTGACTTTTTTTAAATTAAAGATTTGTTAAAAAAAAAAGGCACTGTTGAGAATGTTTCATGAGTATGTTGGAAAGTTTAATGCCTTTTGTCTGTCCCCATTGTAAGCTTGATGGAGCCCCACAAGCAAATACAGTAAGAAGGATAATGAATTAGAGCAAAAATAGGGCACTGTTTTATAGATAATTCAGTGCATCATGGATACAACAACCTTTGTTCTGGGAGACCTGTTGCAGTGATGCTAATTTTAAAAGCATAGAAAAGCTCTCTTGAACAAAGGAAAATAACTACTGAGCAAAAGGAAAAGATATAGTCTTTCAGGGGAACTAACAGGCTTATGGTAAACCTATCCGGTTAAAGTAGACATTTAAAAAAAAAATCTAGTGGTGAAGGCCCTTTGAGGAGGCAATATAAAGCAAAGCTTTTGTTAGCCATGTGTGTCCTCAAACACTTATTTATTTCCACTGAAATGATTTGGTAGTTCTTACAGTTGGTTCTGTTATGGGACTTACAGACCTATCAAGTAAAAATAGCATTTATGGAAGATACATTCTTTTTGAGAAGTAAAAGTTTACTTGCTCCTTCTTCTCATGAAGATAATAGTACCACAATGAAAAGAAGATGACAGAAGTCATGTAGAAACACACTTAAATTTTCCACATGTCCATTTGGAAGGTTAATAATGTTTTAGATTCAGTAACCAAAGGAATGTCCAAGGGAAGATCTCATTCCTATAGACAAAGAGTCCCACATTCATTGATTGTTGATGGTTGGATCAGATTCTGGCTACATGATTAAAAAAAAATTTTTTTTTATTGAAGTATATCAGTCATACATAAACAGTAAGTGTATAGTAATAGTTGTGAACTTAAAAAACAAAGGACTCTCATACCTCACCCTACCATCAATACCTTGCATTGTTGTGAAACATTTTTTATTAAAGAGCATCCTCAAAATGTTACTACTAATCAATTTTCCCCCTAACCCACCCTATTATTATTTTTAATATCATTTTTATATTACTTAAACAAGTGTATAGTAAAAGTTGTGAGCTTGCAAAGCAAACATGCATAACATCATACAGGGGTCCCAGACATCAATCCACCACCAACACCTTGCATTGTTGTGAGATATCTGTTACAAATTATGAAAGAATATTGTCAAAATCTTACTATAGTCCTTATCTTACATTTGGTGTATTTTTCCCCCAAGCCACCTGTTTTGGTCAGCCACAGGAGTGCCTTTTGAAATATACCAAAGATTGGTCGGTCTTTATAAAGGGTATTTGTTTGGGGTAGAAGCTTACAGTTACTAGGCCACAAAGCATAAATTTCTTCCCATACCAAAGTCCATGTCCTGGAGCAAGATGGCTGCCGACGTCTCCAGGGTTCAGGCTTCCGGGTTCCTCTGTTCCCGGGGCTGCATTTCTCTCCGGGCTTAGCTTCTGTTTCCTTCACGAGTTCAGCTGAAGACTATGAGACTCTCTGCGTTGCGTCTCTCCACAAGGCCAGC
>PVKH010032765.1:0-12104 GCA_004027955.1 Chaetophractus vellerosus | reverse complement strand
GAGGACCCTTCATCAGTCTTTCATCGGAGCAAACTCATCAAGGACCCTTCATCAGTCTTTCATCGGAGCCCCTGGCTTGCAGCCTGCCGGCGGAACCTGGACTTGTGTATCCCCACGGTCACGTGAGAGACTCTTATAAAATCTTATATTTTTAACAGAGATCTCGTGTTGATTCTGTTTCCCGAGAGAACCCTGACTAAAACAAGGGGTTCTTAATCTTTTTTTTCACTTTTACCAGTCAGGTGAAAACCACCTGTCTCAGAATGTAGCAGCAGATAGTTTTATGACACTCAACTAGCGTCAGGTCTAACAACTACCATAATTTCAAAGTATGGATGAGTGTAAATGATTTTTTGAGATATGCAACAACTGTAATGTGATATTGAATACTACTATAATTTATTGCATACATTCATAAGTGAAGGAAATGCTATTTCAGTTAGAGGTTAGAGAAAACAAAGATAATAAGTTGATTTTTTTTCAATTCAAGCTCACAGACACCCTGAAATCTTTCCACAGACCCTTTAGGGGTCTGTGGAGCCCTGATTAAGAACCCCTTATCTAGTATAACCTATTTTTGCCAAAATACATAAGATAAATATTTTTAAAACCTTGACACATTTCATAGAGTCCATTATAATGGAACCAATATTTGCAATCTTTCACATATTCTCATGTTTAAAAGAAACTTTACTTTTCTTAAATTTCCAGTAATGATCTATACTGATTTAGTCAGACTCCCTAACTTTACTTTCATGACAAGTATCTTGGAATCTTTCTTACACCAACAGAAGATTTCAATAGTTACTACCGTAACCTCTTTAGAAGGCTGCAAGTAATTTACTAGAACTTGACCACTAAGCCCAAGTCACAATTTTCCTGAGAAATGTATGCAAACACCATTAATAATGCTTTCTTTAGTACATTTCTCTTCTCAAATGGCAAGAGAATCAGAAAGTCCTTATAATTTTCTCTAGGCATTAAGCAAGATAAATAACTAAGATATTCTTTTCATGAAGAGGACCTGGATGGTTATGCTTATTTTGAGATATAACATTCATTATTATTTTCTCATCTATTTGGCAAAGAATAAAATATAGAGACACAAAACTGGTATTGTTTTGTAGAATCAGTATTTTGCTAATGATTCTGCTGTTCAACTTGAGCATAAAAGTCAACTAGAACAAAAATTAAAGGGGAAAAATATAAAATGGGAACAGTCACAGAAAAAAATCAAAGAGTAATTAACTGGAAGATAATAATATAATTATCAAATATAATTCAACAGTATTTTAAAAAATTCTATGATACTAAATTTTCCAATCACTTACTATAAAATTTTATCCACATTATCAAATTTGGATTTCACATAAGGTTATGGAAAAATAAGATTAGAGGCTATGGAAAAATGCAAACAAGACAGCATTACAGAATTAACCATTGTATTTCGTTTCTAGAAAATAAAAAATTAGTTTAAATTCAGAAGAGATACAACATTGTAAAACTTCCAAAATGACCTCTGAATGCAGAATTTTAGTAGACAAACAAGTTAAAAATAAAAGAGAAACAAGAATTCTGGATGAGTAACTTATAAAATTTCTTCCAATTCTAACATAGGAGTGGTGATTACTAAATTAAAAATTTAGCCACAATGAGGTAGATATAATGGGATATAGTATGGGAGAGTTGTAGCAGTTTGATACAGTTATGAATTCCAAAAATAGATATTGGATTATGCTTGTAAACTGGTCTGTTAATCTGGGCATGATTAAGTTATGATTAGGGCGTTGAGTGGGCCACGTCAGTAGGGCATTGAGCCCCACCCCTTGGTGGGTGGGGAATCAAATATAAAAGGCATGGCAAAGGACAGTTAGAGTAGTTTTTGAGTTGGTGTTCTGATGTTGGAGTTTTGATGCTGGAGCCCGGAGAGAAACAGAGCCCCGGGAAGTGAACACACAGAGGAGTTTGCTCATGAGGGGAAAGAGAAGGCCCCGGGAAGAGAAACAAGCTGTTTGCCTGATAATCTACAGCTGGGCTTGTGGAGAGACGCAAAGCCTAGAGAGCCTCATAGTCTACAGCTGACCTTGTGGAGCTAGAAGAGGAGCTGAACCCAGAGACAAGCAAGTCCTGGGAAAAGAGGAACTCAGGAAGCCTGAACCCACCCAGACGTCAGCAGCCATCTCGCTCCAACATGTGGCAATACACTTTGGTGAGGAAAGTAACTTATGCCTTATGGCCTGGTAACTGTAAGCCTCTACCCCAAATAAATACCCTTTATAAAGACCAACCGATTATTGGAATTTTGCATCAGCACTCCTTTGGCTAACTAATACAACAGTGGCAACAAATGTGTTGTGTCTATGGTGTGACAGGCACTGTGTGGGTCCTTTCAGATACTTAATTCTCATTTAATAATAACAATCTTGTGAAGACTATTATTTCTCCATTCTAAAGATAAGGAAATTCAAAGAGGTCAGATCACCTGCCCAAAGTTGCGTGGCTGGTAAACAGAAGAGTTGAGATCTGATTTCAAAGTCCACACACTTTCCATATACTACTGTCTTTCTCTGGCACAAAGGAATAACCTGCCTTTCACCCTAGTCCCAACTAGTGAGCACAGCCAAAAGAACACCTTTAATAATTTCCACATTCATATTTACAAATACTATTAGGGACATCATTTTCCTCAAAAGAACCTCATGGTAATGCTTCTATTTTCATGTTCAATAAAATATATGCTTCAAACTTAATTACATTTTTTATTTTAAATAAGCAAATCATTTCATTTTAGAGCTAAAGATTTTAAGTCTGTTTTCACCTTAAATGAACTGAAAATCTTCACAAAATCTTTCTTAATTACAATAAAATCTGAATTAAGAATGCTTAAGGGATGAGGTGTATGATAGTTTGGAGCTATAGGTACCCCAGAAAAAAACATGTTCCTAAACTTAATGCATTCCTGTAGGTGTGAACCTATTGTACGTAGGACTTTATGATGAAGTTGCTGCAGTTAAGTTGTGGCCTACTTCAATCAGGATGGGTATTAATCCTATTACTGGAGTGGTTTATAAGCGAATGAAATTCAGAGTGAAAAAGTCACAGCAAGCAAGAAGTAGAAATTCAACAGAACCTGGAAGAGAATGGAGAGGCCAAGAGAGATCACCATGTGCATTGCCATGTGACAGAGGAGCTAAGGATCAAGGATTGCTGGAAGCCAGACCTGGAAGAAAGCATCACCATCTTGCCTCACCCTGTGGCAGGACTCCAGGATCACCAGTAGCTGACTTTGGTGAGAAAAGCACCTTTGCTTTGGACCTTGATTTGGACATTTCATGGCCTTGAAACTGAAAGTATTTACCCCAAATAAAATTCCATTATAAAAGCCAACACATATTTTTGCATAGGCAGCCTGTAGCAAACTAATACAGTAGGCAAGGAGAACACAAAGGATGTTCTATGTGAGATAAATGATCAAAAATAGAAATGGGAGCAACCAAATAATGTAGTATATATGACAACAAATCAACAAATGAACAATAGTCAATTGGAATAGCAAAGCAGTCAGTAAAGACTGAAGGCTAGTTGAAAATTTTGGATCTGTCAGAGGACAACAAGGAGTCTATGAAGGATCTTCATCATGGAAGTAAAAAGGTGAAAGCAGTGTCTGAGAAAAATAATTCTAACAGCTGTGTGTAGGAAAAATTGCAGGAGGAAAGAGACTAGAGGTAGTGAATAAACAGCTTCAAAGCTGATGAAGTACAGGCACGAAACAACAAAAATGGACAATCGTAATGGCATGAAACAACAAAAATGGACAATCGTAATAATGAAAAGAATAAGAAAACTGGGGTAAAATCAAAGAAGCAGTTCTTATATTTATTTATGTAATATGAACTACTTTCACAACTCCAGTTAATACATTCAACTTGTAGACATACATTTTAGAATTTAATAAGATTTAAATAAACAGTTTACATAAATATATCAATCTCTATGGAATTGTTATAAGAATAAAATGAGACTATATATTAAAAGAATTCTCTGATTGTAAATGTTACATAAATATTCACTGTTGCAATTTGTGAGGAACAGGATAATTGAGATATAATAGAAGCTATCTAGCCATAAAATCAGAAATCTGAATTAAAAAGTCTGGTTCTATCATTTCATGATTATATGACCTGAAGCAAGTGTTTTAACCACCCTGAGTAACTATTTTTAATATGTAAAATGGGAAAAACAATTTCTCATAAATACCTCAAGGACTAAATGAAATAATTCATTATAAAATCCCTAACATTATATCAGAATTTTGGTGAGTAGTGAATGTACATTGCAGGGAAGGATGAGGGAGAGGGTCAAAAATAGGGGTACATTTTGGCTGACGTTATTGGAGAAAAAGCCACAAACATTTTTAAATGAACATAATGGCAATGTCCTCTCCATATTATTTTAATGTGGAATTATACATGAAGATTGCTGAAATATCTTATTAATGCTTCACTTTAGATATGCCCTCTTATGTACAAGGCCTAATCTACAGCAGCATAAAAAGCAATATTGAAAGTTATATTACCAAAGTGATTTAAAAACAACAAAAACAGGCAATTAGCCATTTTTTTCTTTTTTCTTTTAAAAATTATCAAAATTAACATAACTGTCCAAATAGCTCCCACTTTTAATTTTAATATTCATTACCTGAGAAAAGTTAAAAGGGACAAGGGATAAAAAGGAAAAATTATATCCTGAAGGAATTTAAATGGTAAGAAGGTAGGGAATAAGTAAGGTTGAAGTTGACTTGTCTTAGACAATACTTATATGGACTTCTACCTGAAAGAAGGAAATCATTCTGAAGTGCCTTGTTGAGATTACCCCACCCACGGATCCCTAAAACAGGAGTTAGGGAAGAGTTTATAAAATCAACTACAGAATACTGTTAGCTCAGTGAGGTTTGAGAAACAAGATTAAAAGAGAAAACAAATAAACAGTACACCTAAATATTTCCTTTCTGGCTAGTCCAGTAAGGTCCACTTGGCTACAGATCTTTGACATACTGTTCCCTCATTTATTCAACTCTGCACAATATAAGAAAGAAGGCACTGTGAGGAACACAAACATAATATCAGGCCCAGCCTTCAAAAAATAAGATCATTACATATAAGAAAGTGTCATAGGAAATATAAATAAAATATGGATTGAATTTGGGCATAGGAAAACTAGAAGGGAGGAAGGAAGGAACTATAGCTGGAAGGACCAGTGTCAGGCAAGGGACAAAGGTCAATACAGTGACTAACAAAAATGGATCTGGCTGGAGCATAAGGATAGAAATGAAATGATCAGAATATCACACTTGGAACCAGACTGCAAAAAGCCTTGAGTACCAGGAAAAGGGATTTGGATTTATTCTGTATACACTAAAAGTTTCTGAACAAGGGAAGGTGAAGACTAATAAGTTTAAATTAGGAATAGTCATCTCACATCAATGATAGAAATATGGAGTAAGGAAAAAATAGTGTTAGGTGAACTCAGAAGAGCTGTTGATTTAATTATAGAAATAGATAGTTCATCAGACAGGGATCATTACAAAAACTCACATCCAACTAACTTGTAGTAGAGCTAAATCATATTTTAAGAAAAATCATATACACATTTACCTCCATAATGTAACTTACTATGTACACTCAACAACAACAAGAGAGAGAGAGAGAGAGAGAGAGAGAAAGAGAAAGAGATTTCCAGTCCTAATAATAGATGCATTTATTCCCCAGAGTAGATGAGATGAGAGATATGAATATGTATTCCCCCCATCAGTCTCAATTCCCATGAGCCTCTCATTGCATGGGGATCACAATTCTATTGTTAAAGATATGTATTTTTTTTCATATAACATGACCCCTAATTATCAGTAAACCACTTCACCAAATGCTCATCAAAGAGAAGGGTAATCTGTTCTAGCACTGGAAGGAAAACCGGCTGTGATAGACTTGATAAAAGACAATACTATATTCTATATGCTATTTTTAAAACTTTTCAAGAGTAATTTTGGCTCAAATATTGGAAGCAGCTAAAGTGGAATTTAGTTCAAAACAATTATTTGAGGGTTGTTTTGAACTAAATGTTCCAGAATCTAAAGCCAGGCAATTAACAAAATCTCCAAGGGCTGGGTAAGATTACAGAAGCAATGGTACAAGACGGTTCTCCTGAATGGAACGGAGAAATGAGAATAATCATCATCAGGCTGGAGAGTGCTCATGAGAGTCTGATGAATACATCTTTTCACCTTCCCCCAGAAACATAAAATTCCTTTCTCCTGAGTCAATATTTTGAAATAGTATAAAAAGTTCTGGCAACTTATTTATTAAAATCTCTTTAATATCAGATTAACATTTGCTAAAAGTAGACTAACACAATTTAGGGGTTAGAAATGTTTTTTAAAGTACAAACTTCTGATTGTTTTGTTTGAGCAACTGATAAAATATTTCCAAGGCACATTTTTATTTATGTATCCAACAACACCTGCTGAGCACCTACTATGTGCCAAGCACTGTACTGGATGCTGGAGGTACAAAGTGAAATAAAACGCAATCCCTGTTACCTTTAAGGAGTTAAAACCTAATGTAGAAGGCATACAATAATTATAATAAAAGTATACACTTTTATTGCTATGAGAGCAAATAAGGAGGTCAGGAAATGATTTTTTGAAGGAGTATTTGAGTAAAGAGAATTTGGAGGCTCAGGTGAAGATAGGGTTGTGTTTCCCAAACTTGGTTGTGCCTCATAACCGCATATGTCTTGGCCTCACTTCAGATTTAATGTATTAAAATCTCCAGAGGTAGAGCTGGGAAATTCATACTTTTAACATGCACCTCAAATGATGCAGAATTACAGACAAGCTTGGGTAGCAGTGAGCTAAAGTAAAGTTCAGAAACCCATGCCAGGCAGAGAGAATAGCTCAGTATGGCTGAAGTTTGTGAAATACAGAGAGAAGACAAGAGAGAAATGAGAAAAAAGAACTGATTAACTAATGTGACATTTTAAACAGGACCTATGGAATTTTAAACAGGTGTGAACTTCCAAATAAAAAACAATCATCTATGTTGTGTATTTACTGAATGATTTGTGACATGAACTAATTTCTTAAAGAAACATAAGAGAAAACTAAATGCAAATACTCTGCACTTCAAGACAAAGGTAAAATGCTCCTTTAAACAAACAAACAAAAACAGAACTTTAGTCATAATTTTTATTAAATGCTGTGACCTGCCATTTCTCTCAGGATACATTTCTAGGATTATGACAGAAGTTATGATAATATTTTTTAACTTGAAAAGTTCTGTAATGTATAAAATAAATTCAAACTGTACTTTGAAACTCAAGCTTTAAAACTGAAAAATGTTCCTAATGATTTAAAATTTTCAGATTGTTGTTTAATACTAATTAAAAGTTTACGTATAATTGTATCTTTATACTCAATTCCAGGTAGGAGTAAAATGGTACAAGTCACCAAAAAAGGGAATGTTTTCCATAATAGGCTAAAAGCTAAAGAAAATATTTTTATTCATTTCTATTTGTTTAAATCACAAACTGTTTAAATCTCCAATTCACCACCCAACAAAGGTTCATAAACAGAGATGTAGACAGATAATCATTGGAAAAATAAATAAGCTTTTAAAGTACATTATTCAGAAACCTAGGGACAAACCTACTAAACATAATATACAAAAACATTCTATTGCAACATTCTATTTCTAAAAAGTTCCTCCAAATTTTATTTAAACCGTTTAAGTGCATTCTAAAGACTCAAAGAATTAAGATTCATTTACCAAAGTGAAAATGATTGCCAAACCATGTGTAGTGATTCCCTAGAGGACTACATAGGCTATAGAAGCAACAGCAGATAAAAACCCAAAGCCAGAAACAAATGTGGCTCAAGCAGTTAAACGCCCACCTCCCACATGGGAGGTCTTGGGTTCAGCTCCCCAAACCTCCTGAAAAAGCAAAAACAAACAGCAAGCAAAACAAATGAAAAAACCAACTCAGCGAAGTCGATGTGGCTCAGTGGTTGAGCACCAGCTTCTCACATACAAGTTCCCACGTTCAATCAATCCTCAGCACCCCCTACCTCAAAGAAGAGAAAAAAAGAAAAAAAAAGAAAAACGACTAGCTACATAGACCTCTTTGAGGAGAACCCAAATGACAAATTATAATTGGCTGATTACAAGAATTATACCTATATATTTGATGTAACAAATCATCCTTTCTCAGATTTCACTTAATCTATTTTTAATGATACTATATTATCTAGTTTTCTTAATTTCCAGATGAAAGATGGAATTAAATTATAGCTTTATCAATGTCTCAGGCTAAAATTATCTGTTTACACAGAATGTAACATAACTTTGTTTCATGAATCAGTTACTGCTTCCTTTTGGCTCCTGCAGTACTTTACAAATAACTATTTGTTTAAATCCTGCAAAGAAGATACTATTATTATCATGCAATAGATTAGAAAACAGGCTTAGTGTGGTTAGGTGACAACCAAAATCACTACTAAAGCCAGATTTTGAATTCATATCTGTCTGACCCCAAAGCTCTTTCCATACTATCTCACAGTAGAGAGGAACATGGGAATAAATTAATCAAACCTAAATAACTGAATTGATTGTAATTTTTTGCTATAACTGCTTTGGTAGCAGCAAACACAAATCTATCATAACTGTCAAGCCAGATATAAAGGACACATATCAGGGGTTGGAGGTGTGAGGATGCTGCCTGGCATCTGAACTCCCTCTGTAATTAGGAAATTTCCCAATGTATGAGTCTTCATAGAAAGAAGAACCCACCTCCTTACAGAGAAGCTAACAATGCCATATACTCATTCTTCCAGCTGCCCCTGAAGGATGGACACGAGCACTTGACCCAGGCTCTGCCAATATGATATTCTCATCAAGGGCTCTGAATTAAATGCTAGAGACCAGAAGAAGCCTGGGCTGCAAAGGTTGTATTTTGGTAGCAGCCAGCAGTAGCAATATTTTTCCATGTTTCCAAAGGCAACAGTAGCAGTCATGTAGTGGCTGAGTCTAGTGTTCAGCAATGACAGCTGCATTACTGTCACTGGACTAGTTTTATGCTGTGATTTTTCAGCTGTGTCTTTTCTGCTGCATAGCCTCTCTTGTTCCTGACTATCTAAAGGCTACAGCTTTCCTAACAACTTGATAACCTAATCAATATGCTTTCAATAAATTCCTTTCCTGCTTGAATTAGCGAGAATTGCCTTCTGTTGCCTGCAATTAAAAGCCATGGCTGAGACATTTAATAAATAATAAATAAATGAATGACAATTATAATTCATCAAAATTTTTTACCTTAGTATCTGATTGTTCTTTTATATAATTTGCCTTTATGGTCTTAAGTAACATCTACTTTATACAAGTGGTATGGTCTAAAACCAACAATAAAAATTTCAGATCAGGTTTATCTTTTTTATCCAAAGCAACACAAATTTACAATTTATACAAAGCAAATAAATCACATATAAGGATGACTTTCACTGAGATTCGAGGTGAAAATTAATAAGGTTTCTTACCTGTCAGGAATACCTAGCCTCTTGACGCTTCTATAAACAGAAAGTGTATTTGCAACATGTCGATAATTAAACCAGAATCTGGATGTGCACACCTAAAGTATTAAAGTATATTATTTTTGTGAATCAAAATAAGCCATGGTCATACAGAATTATTTCTTTAATAATATAGTATGCCTAAAGAAAGAATATTACAGAATTCACACTTATAAAAGCTAAGAACTTAAAGAATTGTCAATAAAATCAACCTCTATAGAGACAAGGCCTTTATAACTTGGTATTAAATAACAAAGGTCATGAAGTTTAAGAGCAAAAAAAAAAAAACCTTTGAATAATTTAATCAAATGCTGAACCAATTTAGTTGCTCTCAATTTCTATGATTTGGTAATGTACCCATTTCTAAAATATTTAAGTTCTTCAGAATAAAAGATAATGCCCATAATCTCTTCACAGAATAGAAAAGAAAATTAGCTACCTTGGGTTATATAATACTCCCTTCACTCTGAATTGCTTCCTAATTTTAGTTGTAAGAGATGTAGGACACAGACTAAAACATGACATACAAAACAAGAACTGTTATAATAAAGAAGCTGTTGAACTGAACTGAAAAAACAGAAAAAATTCAACCAACTTTTACACTTAAAAAAAAAAAACAAAAACAAAAAAAACCCTGACTCCTGAAAATAATAACAAAGGTGCTAAGAAAATCTAAAACCATGCTTCAAAAGTTAGGCTTCCTGGGGATCCATTCTAAGGCATGTAAATGAAGAGGGTCGGTATATCCACGGAGTACCTTCCTACCACATGTCTGTGCTGATAGTAGGTATAATGACAATTTTGAGAATGCATAAATGCTATTGCCTCTGCCAAACAGAAATGAACTACATGATTTTTCTTTAAAGTGAACTCTCAACCTGCAAGCCAATAAAGATGGAAATTTTGATTACATAAAAATATTAAAACTCTGTAAGTCAAAAATACCATAAAATCCTAATTCAAATAAAAAACTCAAAATAATATTACAAGGGCTAATTTCCTTAATTATAATTCCATAAGGAAAAGATGAAAAACTCAATTTTGAAAAATTGGCAAAGGATAAGAACAAGCATTTCATGTTAAAAATTATTAAAAGTGGACAATAAAACTCTTAAAGAATTGCTCAGCTCCAGTCAAAAACTTGGATTGATAAGGTATCAAAAGGTCTGCTAATGCACAGCATTGGACAGGGTATGGGGAAATGAGTAGTCACATATTATTGATGGAAACTAGGAGGATAGTTTGCAAATTACACCAAGTTTGAAAACGTACATATCACTTGATTTAGCTCACATAAATTTGCAAAAAAGTATGTATACAAGAATTTTCACTATAACATTAAACATATTGGCAAAAAATCAAAAACAAAAAGCTATAAACAAAATCACTGCCCATGAATAGCAAAGAATCTACAGGCTTCCTAACTTGAAGTAGAAGTACTGTGAAACATTTTATATGTGAATTAGTCATAATAAAAACCAGTATTTTAGTGCAATTTACCATACACAAAAGGCTATTCAAATCTATTATATTATTTAATAAGTATTAATGTAAGAAACTGCCTTCATTTTCACCAGTAATTTATTACACAGGAAATTAAGGTGGGAATAGAGAAGGAACCAGAAAATACCAACCTAACATAAATTATAGTACATTCACAGAATGGCACACACAAAAAAAATAAGAAAGCAAGTTGTAAATGAGCACATATTATGGTCCATTAGTCTTTTAAAAAAGGGGCGGGGGGGAGGGAGAGAAATAAAAGTGGATATACGCACTGGAAATCTCTAAAAGGATATACAAGAAACTGATAATAGTGGTTACCATAAATAAAAATGGGGGTCAAAGAGAAGGGCTTTAATTTTTCCATTTACATCTTTCTTACTGAACTTGTTTCTTTTTAACCAGAAACATAACATTTCTATTAAACAGAAGCAAAAATGTTTTATACAAAGCAGATCCTAAGAATAAAATAGAATCCAACTTTTCTTCTATCTTCCTCTGGGGGCAAAATTTTCTCAGTCATTTTACAAGCACAAAGGGGCATTTCATTACTTCTAACCATCTAGTCAAGGCTACAAACAAATTAATTTGAATGGTGGGAAAAACCTAGATTTTTTTTTTTCAGTCTGAAGTATATATTAAAGAAATGCATTTTTAGCCATTTCAATTTGGTCCTGGCCAAATTTCATAGTTTTCCATTTAAGAAAGTACAATTTATTAAAGTTTCACTATAGTAAGTCCGAGCTAATATATAAGATTATTGGGCAAAATATGAAAATTGCAGCTGTTGGGAATGTTCAATAATAACTCTTTTTCACCTTCTATTTCTCATCAGGGTCCTAGGTTACTGAGAGGCGCTTGGTTGGTGGTTTTCCTAAAAAAGGCTTTAATGTGTGTGCAGTATAAGCTAATAGGCTCTTAGTTCTAAAAGATAAGACCTTTTGGCAACTGGTAGTGTATGTGAAGGCAGTTATTCTCTCTT
>PVKH010032763.1:0-12119 GCA_004027955.1 Chaetophractus vellerosus | reverse complement strand
GGCAGGCATTGGTAGTCATAATGAGAGCAGCAACCCTGGAACTGTTTTAAATAAGGGAGTGTTGTGATTAGATCAGCCTGAGGGGACAGTAGATTTTAGGAGCCCCATGTGGTTGCTGAAGGACTCAGCAGTCGGAGGCTGGAGCATGTGTCCCTTTCAGGTAGGTTGGTGGAGGAGTCTACACAATGAGTGTCTTCTGACTTTTGCATCCTCAGTGTGGAGAGTGAGGGGGATGATTCATTACCATGGGCTGAGTACATTTCCATGTGCCAGGACTGATGCTAAGGATAGCATATCCTCCTCAATAAATCCAGATTAACTTGTCAAATTTAGAGCACCATGAATGGAGCAGCCTGGATTTCAGCTAAAACAAACCCAGTCAGGCCTGGCTCTCACTATCCTACCAGGATTCTCCACTTCTCTGAATATGAGATTCCCATCTCCACTTTCCTGTGTTAGCAGTCTTTTCAATTTTTTCAGTCAGATGAGGCACAGAGATAACTGCTAGCTTCATGATGACATTCCTGCATTGTTTTCATAAGGAGCTATTTGTTTCTATGATACTCTCACTCAAGGATTGGCACACTATTCTGAAGAGATTTATTGCTTTTCTGGTTGTTCTCAGGACTGTTGAGTACTGTTAAGTGAAAAAAAATGTTATTGTTTTTATTTGGAGTTAAGAATGATTTATAGTGATGTGTATGGCTGCCAAGTTGACAAGGGTTGGACTGTGATGGTTAGACTAATGTTTCTACTTGACCAAGTAATCATGTCCAATTGTTTTGTTAAGGAAGCACTGAGGTAATTGTAATAAAACAGCATTTCATGGACTTTAATCATCTCTGAGTTTACTTCATATTGGCTAGTTACATCTACATTCAACTGAAGAGATTGCTGTCAGCAATGAGTGATAACTCCTCCAATCAGTTGAAGGCCTTAAAAGTAGAAGTGAATTTAACATTTAGAGAGAGAATATCCATCTCTACCTCAGGAGCCAGTGGCTCCTGGGGAACTCATCGAGGACATTTGTCAGCTTGCAGCCTACCCTATGGAATTTGGCCTTGTGCATCCCCACAGTTGTATGACACAAATTGATAAAATCTCATGCTATTTACAATTATCTCCTGTCAGTTCTGCTTCCCTAGAGAACCATGACTAATACAGGGGCTATAAGGTTATTACTTTTGGAGTAATGAAAATGATCTAAAATTGAGGTGATGACAGCAATACTCTGTGATGAAATTGAGAGCCATTGAGGGTATACTCTGAATTTGTTGTGCAAAGCATGGGAATGTATAGCACTGTGAATCCTGTGGTGGAAGATGGACCATGGTTAACAGAACAAATATGAAAACATTCTCTCATGAACTATAACAGATATATAATACTAATATTGTTTTTTGTTTTTTTGTTTTTTTTAAGAGAGTTATTTTATTTTATTACATATCTCCCCTCCCCCCCCCCATTGCAGTGACATGCCGAGGCCGGTCACTGTGCAGTCGTGGCTTTCCCCACTTGTGGGTGGCTCCTGCTTTCCATTCACAGCCAGCTCTGCTTCAGTTCTTGGGTGGCTGGCTGCACTCCATTCGTGGGCGACCTGCCCTGCCCATGGCGACTTTGCCCTGTCCATGGCAGCTTTTTACCCTGCCCACAGTGGCTCTGGCTCACCCATGGTGGCTTGCCCTTCTCAAGGCAGTCTGCTCGCTAGGAGAGGTCCCCGGGAACTGAACCCGGGGCCTCCCATGTGATAAACCGGCACCCTATCCACTGGGCTATATGGCCGACCCATATTGGGTTTTAATAATCAGGTGAGTTGGGGGAAAATACACCAAATGTAAGATATGGACTATAGTTAGTAGTAATATTTTGATGATGCTCTTATATAGTCTGTAACAAATGTTTCTCAACAATACAAGGTGTTAGTGGTGGGGTGATGAATGGTAGCTCTGTATGAAGACATACATGTTTGTTTTGTAAGTTCACAACTGCTACTACATATGTATTGTTTATGTTATGTTCATGTATGAATTATATACTTTTATAAAATTTTGAAAAAGTTAAGGTCACATTACAATACATAACATTATGTAAATCAATATATGTAAATGTAATAAATTGCTTTTGTTTTTGTATCTTACTGGCAAATTTATGGTCAGCACTGAATCTTCTCCCCACCCCACCAATCCACCTACAACTAAGTCAAACCCTCTGGGGCTGCACAAGACTGTGCAAACAGTACGATATTTGCACCTAGACTACCTGTGCCAAAGTTTGATTCCAGCCTTCATCATCTAATATCTGAGGAGCCTGGTAAAGAAATCTAGCATCCATAACTCTAAGAGACTTTGGTAAACAAACATAAAAATCCCAACTTCAAACATTTCAATCTGGTGAAAAGCTAAGAAAATCATCTTGTTATGTTGTCTTATACATTAGATATATCTGATAGCAGTAACTTTTGCAATGATGAATATATCAAACTCTGTTTATAACAAAAGCTATGGCCTAGATTAGATCTACTTTGAGGATCCTGAAAAATCAGACAAAACTTTGATTTTCACCTGAAACACAAATAAAATTTCAGCTCAGGATTTCACTGTTAAAAACTTAGGTTTCCATGTACAGTGGTGGCAAATTGTGACTTCAGAAAAACCCACACACTGAGATTCACTATAAAAGTTGGGAAAGACACACACAATGACTCTTTGAATTCACTGGTGTGCTAACATCTTAGTGAGGGTTTGTGGGGAAAAGACCTGGGAAAGAGGAGTGAGATCCAGGGATCTGAGCTTCTTTAGTAGCAATGACTGACTCCAAAGTAGGGGCTGAGAGGGTAAGTGGAGCTTTCAGCAAACTCTCAGGCTTGAGTGAATGAAAACTAGAGTTCACACACTCGATAGAGGTTGTGTCCTGGTAAACACCACTAGTTCTTAATTAAGATCACTAGGCATAAGGCTGAGCCAAAAGTTATCAACACTCAAAATGTCTGATTCAATTGTATCAATATCTGATAGGATTAAGACAATCTGGGTTTGACTGCAGAGGTGTTTAGCTGTAATTAATAGTATTAAAAGTATAGGTGTGTATGTGGTGTTAATGAAATTTTTATTCACAGCTGGTGAGGATAAAAATGTGTATGAGTACTTTAGAATTCTATTTTGTATTATCAACTAACTGATCAAATATATATCCTCTGACCCATTTATTCTACTTCAGTTCATATAACCCCCAGAAATGTAAAACTATGTATGAAAAAGTGCATGCAAGAGTATTCCTAGCAACAGGAAAACCTCTTCTTAGTTTTCCTAAGAGGTCCAAAGAGGAAATCTCCTCAATGCCCTACAAGAGTAAGATGGGTAAACTGTGGTATGCTGCTACCATGGGACATATCATTAAACAAATGGCACTAATCACTCTACCACCAAAAATATGCATGAGTCTCAAAACTATAATGTTGCAAAACAAATGCCAGATATAATGATTCCAATTTCATACTTCAAAAACAGAACAAATTAATTCATAGTATTAAATCAAAGTAGCACTTATATTTGGGTAAGTGAGAGGAGCTGGTGATTGGGAGGAGGCATGAGGAGGGTTTCTGGGGTGCTGGTAAAATCTATTTCTTAATCTGGGGAGTGGATGTAGGGATACAAGTTTGTCTAATATACTATATGCATGTGTACCAAAATCAACAATCATAATCTTCATCAAACACCTAATGAAACCAGGGGCTATGAGAAAAAATCATAAAATAATATTTTTGATAACTATTTTTATTCAACATTCAGAATTTAATCACACATATATTTGACGTATTTGCATAAAATATTTTTTTCCAATGAGTAACTGTTCAGAATTGCATACTAGTTCAACTGAGCCCAATTTCATTTCCTTTTTACAATCTAAAACTCATATCATCATTGACATTTTCAAATTCAATGCAGTTAGCACCAAGAAGTAAACAGCTTCTGGTCCCTTCCTTACAACAACATAGGGATTGTGTGTACATAAAACATGGTAAACAGGTTCATGTTTAATCATTGTTTGTATGGAAATATTTGGTTTAGTAAATATATAGTACTGGGTAAAGTCTAATGAAAGGGGTCCCATTATAAATAAATAAATAATTTGAATTTATTCAATGGATCAGGTTGTTAAACCTGGCTGTGTCAGTAACCATATGCCTTACAACTGTATATTGCCGGTATTTACAATTTGAGTGGGAAGTAATCTCAAATACAATCAGTCCAACCCTTCCATTTTACAGATGAGGAAAGACATTCAGGGAACTTAGATGAATAGAAGTACTGGGACAAGAACACAGGCTCTCAGCACAAGGCTCTGTATTATAAGTGTTCCTTGAACTCCATAGACTGTCATGCTACTGAGCTCTATGAACAAAATTACTTTTTCAGTTTGAGATATGCCAGAAAAATGAATTTTTTAATTAAAAAATTACTTTTAAAGGGGCGTTAGTTTACATAAATGTTATATCAAAAACATAGGGAATTCCCATATACCCTAACCTCCCCCTCCAACAATTTCCCCCATTAATAATATCCAGGAAAATGAATTTTTATGTTTAAGTTTCTACTGCAGAATTTTTTCAGTCTAGGTTCTAATTATAATTGGGGCAATTTTGATCTGTCATCCAACTAAAGTTTAGGGAATTTACTTCAGAAGTTGCCTCTCTTGCAGAGCCAAATGAAGCCCAGTAATGGAGGTTTCTTGGTCAGGAAGAGCCCTAATCCAAGTCACCATGTATTTCCTGAAGGCAAGAAGATATTCTGACATGAAATTGTTGTGCAATCAAGCATACACCCTATGCTTTCCCTTCCAAGCCATAATTTATGATAACCAATATTTGGTTCTTTTCATAGATAAATTACTATTAAGAAATTCCATAGGAATTGTAGAAATGTTTATTGTTCTTTTTTTGCTTGAAAAGAATACATTAAAAAAACAAAAAAACAACAGAAGTAATAATCCACAATTAAAAATAACTCAGGTGGTGAGCAAAATGACAAATGGTAAATAAATTGTGATTTATCCTTATAATGAAATCATATACAGTAGTGAAAAGCAATTAAATATTGGCTATCACAACATGGTGGAATCACAAAATAATTAAGCTGAATAAAAGAAGCCAGGCACTCCTTATTTAAAAAACAAAGTATGGTGTATTATTTATATAGTATTATAGAATATTGAAAGTAATCCAAAGCAACAGAAAGCTCCTTTGTGGTTTACTAAGGATTGAGGTGTTCGTGAGTGGTGGAGGGAAGTATTGTCTACAAAGAGGAACAAGCACACATTTGATGTTTGGGTATGGTGGATTTTTTCATTATCATGATTGTGGTGATGGTTTCATGTATGTATTTGTCAGACTGGCCAAATTATACATTTAAAAAATTAGATTGTTGTATTCAAAGTACATGACAAAATATTGTTTGTTTGTTTTTTAAAGTGTAGCAAAACCCTTTTCTATTGTGCATGTGTATCTGATTTTCAACTTTCAGTGAACTCACCACCACTGTCCCTCTAGCAATCTCATAAAGTGGCATGTCACCTTTTTCGCTAGGGAACATTGCATATGTCAAAAATGAGCACTATTTGGTAATTGCATCTGGACCCGGGGAATTAAAAGACACTGTACATATCAAATGGATTCACTATAACTGCAACCTTTGTTGAGTATGGAGACTGTTATGTTCAAACAGGTCCTTTGAATGTAAGATGGAAGCTATGCCCTTAGAGTTTTTACAGGTATGGTTTCCTGTGGTGCAAGAAGCTTTTACCAGGGTAATTACCACCCTTGCCCTGTTTAGATTGCATCTGCTTGTGCATTTTGTCTCTCATTTGATGTTCATAATTAGTTTCCATAATAGGCACTATTTTCATGTTTGTTGTGAGACTTTGACTTGGGACACACCACTGGTAATTAGCTACAGCCAAGACCTTATCTAGTGAGCAGTAAAAATGCTGACTTTGCCTTGGGACAAAATAATTTATTTTATTAGACAATTAACAAATGTGCTCTTTGCTCCAGATGGAGACACTTTATCATTCAAGATGCTCCCAATAAAATCATCCTTAAAAAATAGTGCAGATCAGTCAGCAGCTCTGCTCATAAAAATTAAATACCTGACAGAACCACACAGAATTGTCCGCCCTGAATTTCTAAGGTACTTACAAAACAGATAAATGCATAAGTATATATCACTTGTAATTATATACAAAATGGATTTATTGGAACTAAAAAGTTACAGTTTCTTACACTCTATTCTTACAATTTCATAAACATTTTACACAGTTAATCCTCACAAGATGTGTTAGTTCCTATGACATCTACTGAAACACTAGAGCAGAAACAACTTTCCGTGTTTGAATTGAAGAAACATTTTTTAAGTGTTAGTGTTAGATTCAGGCATAGTTGGACAATATTGTACCTACTCTCCAGTTACAGGGAGAAAATGAAGTAATGAGACAGCCTCACGTATTTTATCAATCTTAATTTCTTACTGGACAGATTGTAAGAGGTTTAGAATCACATCCAATGCAGAAGTAAAGCTTGAGTGTTTCAGAAAATTTATCACTGAAAGTATGGATATGAGACCTGTCACTCAAACTGTAAAATGAAATCTTCTCTAATTCATAATCCAAAAAATGCCAATTCCTCTGAACTTTTCCCTAAACAGAAGAGGGACCAGAGCACAGCCTTCTGCAATGTAGTCTCAATTCTGCAACTGGATTGTCCAGCATCTGTTCTGTGTTGAGGAGGGTTGCTTCCCTTCCTGGAAAGAGAGTCTTTACAAACCCCCACAGTCCATTCAGGCTTGTCATCCACTTGGACCTCCCAATAACTTCTGCCAGAATCAAAGCCTTCAGAACCCAGGACACCTGGGGCCATTGTAAATTTCTTTGAAGTAGAAAGAAGACTTTTTCTCTTTGTTCACAAATATCACAGACTTTTTATCCCCTGAGACAAGCAGATTTAAGTGTGCAGCTTCAGGGTCTAGAGTAATATCTTTTGTTAATTTCTGTACAGTCTTCTTCAGTGTCGAATACTGTGGAGGATGACTGCATCCTTCTTTCCTGAACTGGAATGAATAGAGATCTGGGTTTTCAGGCGTTCACACCTGTCATGGATACTCTTGATATCTGTCAGCAATTTCACTTCTGACTGCACACTTTTCTCTGCTACCTCAATTTGTAATCTTTGAATGTGGATATGTAATCTGAAAATTCTTCTACGTTTGTATCAAGTTTCTGTTGAATATCCTTCTCTTCATCAGCAGCTAACCTTGACAAAACTGCCTCATGCTCATGTTTTAAAAACTTGATCAGGTGCTCAAATTCAGAGTGTAGTTTCTGAGTCTGGGTTCCTACATTCTCTCTCAGTTCTAATGGTTTTCTGTCTTGAGTGGCTATGAGTTTTTGCAGGTTTTCCACTTGCTTCTTCAGGGTCCCAATGTAACAGCTGAGTCTTTTCCTGTGGTGAGAGGCAGCCTCATCGATGGGCCTCACATGATGACACTGGTGGTCAGGTTGCTGAGCACATAGGGGACACAGCACCATTTTGTCCTCCTCACAGAAAAGGGTCAGGGCCTGACTGTGCCTCTCACACAAGCATGTCTCTTCCTGCCTCTTCCTCTTGCTCATGGTGAAGTGGAGGTGCTTGGAAATTTCACTTATCTTTCCCAGCTGATTGCTCCTGAAGTGACTCTCTCAGCATTAGTGGCAGAAGACAGGACAAGGGAACTTGTCCTGTAGATCCTCCCAGGAATGCTGGCTGCAGGAATGACAGAAGTTGTATCCACATTCAATGGTGACTGGGTTTCTCAGGAATCCAGGCAGATGGGGCAGTTGGCTTCAGCCTGGAGTTCTGCCAGGGATGCCAAAAGTACAATTGGGCTGTGATTGAAGGTCTGGAATGAGGGGAAGTTTCTTCAGGACAGTTTGGGCTCTGCAGGTTCTCTACTGAGAGAAGCAATTGAGGTCAGTAGTCAATTAGGGACAACTGTTCCTCTATGTTGAGTTAAGTCCCAAGGGGAGCTCAGCTCACATAGTGTAGCTAATTGCAATCTATTTGGCAACTCTTCTTCCAGCCTTTGGCAGCCCAGAGGATAGAAATCCAAGATAGGCAATTCTCTTGGTGAGGAAACAGCGATGACTCCAAGGTAATTCTTTGTTCATGGGAATGAGAGAATATCCTTTAACTTAAAAAACCGAGCATTTGATTTTGTGGCCCTGCTCACAGCCACATTTGAGGTCAGCACTGATTCTTCTCTCCACCCTAATAACCTACCTACAACCAAGTCCATGAGTGTGCATCTGAAGAGGATAGAAGGAAGAGTATTGCCATTGAGACATGATTTCATGTGCCTGGGTCTGATTCCAGCCTTCATAATCTCTATCTGGGGAGCCTGAGAAAGTTGCCTAGGATTTTCAATTCTAAGAGACTCAGGTAAATGGGATAAAAAATCCCAACTTCAAATGTTTCAATCTTTTAAATAAAAAATTCTAGGAAAACATCTGGCATGTTTTAGCTTAAGCAAAATACTTTCTGGCAACAGTGAATTCATAATATGACATTTTGCTAGTTTATCATCTAGGCATCTCAACTGATAGGTATATCAAACTATATACATAAGTGGCTGAGAACTGGTCTAGATTAAATTTATGCAGAGGACTGCCAATTTGGAAACCTGATTTTTATGTGATGCACAAAATCAAAATGGAGATCAAGATTTCAGTGTGAAAAAATGTGGGTTTAGACACACTCATGCACCTATATAGACTTTACAATTTGAAGTAACTGGTGAGCTACCAGGTAGGAGGATAATGGGAAAAAAGACCCAGGGAATAGGAGGAGAGCCCAGGATAGGAGCTTTCCCTTCAAAACAATGAATGACTCTTAAATGGAGGCTGGGATGCTGTGTGGAGATCACAGCCAATTCTCATGCTGAGGGAACAAATCTGAGTGTCCAGTGCACCCACAGCTGATGGGTCCTGAGACACACTCCAAGTTTTAAACTAGGTTCAGGAGAACCCAAAAATGAAACAGAAAGAGGGCAGTCCTTATGAGGTTTGGCTGATTTCACATCTCAATCACTGATTAGATTAAGGAATTCTGGATGTGATTGGTAGAGGCCCTCAATGGATATTAAAAATATTCAACTTTAAAAAGGGTTGGTGAGCATGTAGTGTTACTAAAATGGTCATACACAGCTGTTGAGATATTAGCTTGGTAGTAACACTTTTAGAAAGCTATTTTGCATTATCAAACATCTTTGAACATACTCATATCCCATGACTCAGTTATTCTGCTCTATTTTATAGCCATCAGAAATACAAAAATATATGTACACCAAAAGATATACAAAGATATTCACAGCAACATATTTGTAAGAGGCCCCAACTGGAAATAAATTCTATGCTCTGCAACAGTAAAATAGATAAATTATGGTTTATTGATTCAGTAGAATATATCATCTAATAAAAGGCACTAACTGATCTATGCTCAACTGATATGAATTTCACAAATATATTGTATGAAAAAATTCAGCCACAAAATAATATAGATTATGTGATTTGAATAAATAGTCAAGAGAAGAGGTAAAACCATTTCACATTTTTAATACATCAAAGCTGTGCTTATATTTTGAGAAGAGTGGGGACAGTGGCTGAGGGAGGCCATGAGAAGGGCTTCTGGGTGAAGGAAATGTGTTTCTTAATCTGGTTAGTGGATATATGGGTACAAGATTGTACAATTTACTTTATGCATGTGTATTAAAAGTAAAACTAATAATTAGCCCACAAAATGAGAAGTGATTATGGAAGAATTTTTTTAACATATTTTGCTGAGAAAGTCCTTCCTATAATGAACGAGAAACTAGAAAAAAATTATTGTTTTGAGAAACATAAATAACTTGTATAAATCTAGGTGTTCAAACCAAACATAATGAACACCTTATTTAAATATCTGTAATGTTGGTAAATCATAGAAACAAATAGCCACTTATGAAAACAATTCAGATTTTTATAATTATTCAGGTACTTCAGAGTGAAAAGAAAGAGATTATCTCTGTGCCTCTTCTGACTGGAAACATTGAAAAGTTTGCTAGCTAACAGGGGGCATTGGAGACAATTGAAGTGGAGGAAGTGGGCAGTGAGAACTGGGACTGAGTCAGGCAGTATGGGCTGATATCCTGGTCCCTCCACTCAGGAGGTGTCAGATTTGACAAGCCAAACAGGATTTCTTGAGGATAAGCTGTTCTTGGAATCAGGTTGGTTATCTAGAACTTACTTATTCCATAGTAACTAATAAGCCCACTCTTTTCTACACTCAGGACACTATAGTTAGAGGACACATATTGTGTAGCCACTTCTACCACCTCCCAAAAGGAACCTGGATCCCTGCACCTGCTCTCAACAGCTAAGTCTTTAGCACCACTCAGGACTCCTACAACCTGCTGTCCCCTCACATGGATCTAATCATGACACTCTCCAATTTAAAATGGTTCCAGGATTGCTGTCCTCATCATAAGGACCAGTCCCTGCCTGCAACTCCCTCAGCCCATTTGAAATTTATCCCAAGCCATGCCTCCCCAGATCTCCTCCACCGGCTCATGACCCTAAGTCAGGGATTCTTAAGAAGAGGTCTGTGAGCATGAATTAAAATTGAAAAAAAAAACATTATTCTTGTGGGTCGTGTTGGTGCAGGTGTGATATATTTACTAAATAATACACAGTATAGTGTGGACTGAGTAAGGGATCATTGGTTTTCATCTTACTGGCAAAGGGGTCCATGAAACAAAAAAGTCTAAGAACCCCTGCCCTAAATCAGTGTCAGGACAGTGAACACAATATCTTGTACTCCTCCATAAGCTCATGACTGCATTGAATACATGCATTTGGGAGATCTGCATTCCTCACTAAACCCTCAACCTCCATGATGGAAATACTGTGCTCTCCCTGCTCCCCACAATGTGAATTACTGAAAACTGAAACAAGTTCCTGGATCCCTCAAATGGTTAGATTAAGGAAGAGCAAATCCTTAATGAGCTGGGATCTGGGAATCTGTCTATTTAGCACACATTTTTGGTTATTCTAGAAAAGGGTTCTTCCAGGAACCAGGAATCATAATGAAGAGCATGTTCTTTGAAAGAAGCCAAACCCCAGTTTGGATTCCCTTGTAAAGTGAGATTATGGCCCCTGCACATAGCAGGCACTAAGGATGCCATGGCTCCTACCACTCCAGCCTCCCACACCCATAGCACCCCATCTCATGACTTACCAAAGGTGTGCAGACTTAGATGCTGGTCTCCAAGGGTACTTTCCATAGGCAGCCTTGCATCTGATGGTGTGGTCAGTGTGTGTGACCTTGGCTTATATATATCCGCTGGAGAGTGGAGCTTTTAATACTCCACCCACAAAGGACTGGGGCTTCACCAGTCTGAAGGGCAAGGAGGGAAAATGGTGGGTGGCAAGATATTCAGAGGTCCTGTTTGGTGGGGGAGGACATTTCAATTAAATCAGATCAGGTGGGCCAGGGTCTGTGTTAATACACATGATCTCATTTACACCTTTGTAATCCTCACTTGATCCCTCATCTACATTTAATGCCGACAGAGCTGATAAGGATATGGAAGATCTGAACAGCTAATTGTGGAGTATTCATATTCTTCCCAAGGAAAGTTTAACTCTGGCCCTAGTTTAATCCTTTCATTACAGAATATTTATCAGCCCTGTGAAGAGCAAGGGATGGCCAACCTTCCCTTTCAGTTGCAGGGGCCTGGGATGAGTCCATTCTTTGCTCCCTGCACTGTGAAGCAATCTCTGTCCTTTACCAGGGACTGTAAAAACCACCCCACTCCTATCCTGATAGTGAGGCTGTTTGTGGAGACCTAAATGGAAGGCCACCTCTGGCCCTGCTTGACCCCAAGGAAGAATTTGTGAAAATTACCAAGCCAAGAAGAAAGTTACAGCTGCTGATTGTTCAGGTTCCCTGGCACTTTGTCTCCAAGAAGTGAAGGAACTGGGGAGAAGGAACCCTGTTGAGAAAGAGCACCCAGGAGACCCCAGAAGGATGCATGAAGCACCAGGGACCAGGAGGC
>PVKH010032762.1:0-12126 GCA_004027955.1 Chaetophractus vellerosus | reverse complement strand
ATGTACTCCTTAGGATTTACTCATACCATTCTTCCTGGCCACTAGATAGACCAAGAATAGGGTCAAATCCAATATAACCTGTGCAGGGAATTGCTGGGTATGCTAAGGGAGAAAAGAGACAATACAACAAAAAAGATATGAGACCTAGCTACAAGATATTGGAGACTATGTGTGGGACTGGGTGCTAAAGATTTCAGATCTCTAAGGGCAGAACATAAAGTTAGGCAAGGGAGAGTTTCTTGAAAGTAGAGCATTGTTCTAGTCTATGGGATCTAATACCCTGACAAGTATACTGGGAGACAGTGCTAATATACTGCTAGGATAGGTCCTGAAAGACTGGATGTTATGACCCATGAAGGCCAGAACTGCTATAGGAGGTGGAGGGAAAAGGATCAAAAGGCTCAGCATTCAGGTCATGTGAGAATGGATATACTATGTAAGGTCAGAAAAGTCACCAGCCAACTGTGTTCCAGAAATTTATCAAAGTGATAAGAAACGCATAGGACAGAGGGGGACCGGAGTCACTGAGAAGCTCAGAGGGGTATGTCCTCTATAAGCCAGGGGGATGCCATTGGAGAACTGGGTTCCCTCATTGCAATAGGGATGATGTGGTCACAAAAATAATAGAGGTAGCATTTAAACATCAGAAGCAAGGTGGGACACAATTATCATAATGAGGATCAAGGTCGTAAGAGTAGTCAAAGGGATATGACCCATAGAAAGCCATGGAATTGGTTAACTGTACACAGCCCAATAGATGAATAATCGACAAGGGAATTGCTCATTCTACACAATTAAAAGGAATCAAGGAGGGACTAGCATCCCTCCCACAAGTCACAATCCCTTTCCAGTGTCTGGACATGAGCCTATTCTCAGACCTGGAAGCCTGAAGAAGAGACCAGGCCTCCAGGAGGAAGGACCTCACAATATCATGGGAAGTACATATGATAATGACTTCCCCAGATTTCCCCCTAAGGGACCTTGGCCATTAACTCAGGTAAATATACATGGGGGAAAGAAGAACACGCAGACATTGTGAGTACTGCTAGATACTGGGTCCAAAGTGACACAGATACTTAGAGAGCTAAAGTGTCATCATGATCCCATTAGAGTGGATGCACATGTGGGTGTTTCAGTTTCCTGGGCTGCTCAGGCACCTGCCATGAGTGGGGTTGGCTTAAACAATAGGAATTTATTAGTTTATGGTTTTGAGGCCAAAAGTCCTAATCAAGGTGTCATCAAGGTGATGCTTTCTCCCTAAAGACTGGTATTCAGGAGCGGGCTGCCAGTGATCCTAGCTTGTCACGTGCAAGTCATATGGCAGCGTCTCCTGGTCTCTCCCTTATCTTCCAGGTTCAGCTTCTTGCCTCCTGTGGCTGTCTTTCATTATCTGAATTTCATTCTCTTATAAAGGACTCCAGTTATAGGATCAAGACCCATTGTTTTAGTTTGCCAAAGGACTGCATGGATACAAAGTACCAGAAATGTGTTGGCTTTTATAAAGGGTGTTTATTTGTGGTAAAAGCTCACAGTTCCAAGGCCATGAAAAGTCCATCTCAAGGCACCATAAGAGATGCTTCCTCACCAAAGTCAGGTACTGTTGATCCTGGCATTGTTGCCACGTGGTGAAGCAAGATGGCCACCAATCTCTGCAAACGTCTCTGCCTTCCCCTCCAGAATCTACTGTCTCTTGGAGCTCAGCTGTGAGCAACCAGGCATAGGGCTTGTCCCTCCAGGCCTCCTATATCAGTCTTGGCTGTTCTGCTCTCTTCCCAAGTTTAGCTCTAAGCTTTCAGGCATATAGCAGGGTTGGTCACCTCTTGAGCTGCTCCGTGAGCCCAGCCTTTTGGGGACTTCGTGCTTAAGCAATCTTCTCTCTCACGTTGCAGAATCAAATATGCTAGCTCCCTTTTTCCTCTGTCCAAGTCTCTCTGTTTCCCTTTATATCAGACCCAACAAGAGGGCAGACTCAACATGAATCATGCCCCACTATTGTAATTCAATCAAATGGGCCTCACGCCCATGGGAATGGATTAGTTTAAAACATTATACTTCTCTTTTGGGGATTCATAAAATAATTTCAAACTGTCACACCCATCCTGATTGGTCTGGGTCATGCCTCAACTGAAGTAACCTCATCAAAAGGTCCTACTTACAATGAGTTCACAGCCACAGGAATGGATTAAGTTTAAGAACATGTTTTTCTGGAGTACACAGAGCTTCAAACCACAGTGGGCCAGGTAATAAAGTGGAATGCTGGCTTAGGACCAGCTCACAGTGGGTTCACTGGGTCCGTGGACCCACAAACCAGTGGTCATTTCCCAGTCCTTGAATGTCTAGTTGGAATATATATACTTATGGTGAGTGAAATCCCACACTGATCCTTTGGCCCGAGGGTTAAGAGCACTCAGAGTGGGGAAGCCATGGAAGCATTTGAAACTGCCACTCTCCTCCGCTACAATAATAAATAAAAACAATATTTTGTCTACAGGAAATGGCAATTAGTACCATACTTAATACCTAAGGACTAGGGGGTAGTGATCCCTATCACATTCACATTAAACTAATTAGTTTTTGGCTCCTTCAAAAACTAAACATCTTAGAGGGCGATAGTGAATGTCTGCAAACTCAACCAAGTCGTAACCCCAATTGCAGTTACTGTGTGTTTTAGTTTGCTAAGGCTGCCTTTGCAAAATACCAGAAATGGGTTGGCTTTTATAAAGAGAATTAACTAGCGGAAAAGCTTATATTTCTGAAGCTGTGAAAATGTCCAAATCAAGGCATTACCAGAAATACCTTCTCACGAAGTTTGGCTGCTAGATCCTGGACTCATGCACGTGGCAAGGCAAAAAAATGTTGGCTCTTTGTCTGGATCGCTGCCTTCTCTTCCAGGCCACTTTCTCCCAGAGCTCAGTTGTGGGTGATCAAGCACAGGGCTCATCTCTTCATCTTTGAGCAGTTCTGTGTGCTTAGCCTCTTGGGGTTTCTCTTGGCCTCTCCCTCAGCCTCTCAGGGCTTCTTTGTCCTGACATGACTACAGGCAATCCTGGAGTCCTCACATGGCAGGGTTAAAATGGCAGCTCTCTTTCACCCTCTGTGTTTCTGCTTTCAGTTCTCAGTTTATATAAGACTCCAGCAGAGGGCGGAGACCCAACCTGGGTCATGCCTCACTGATGTAGTCCAATCAAAGGCCCTAAATGGATGTAATCAAGTGATCTATTCAAAAGGTCCCTTCACTGAATCAGAGGGCCCCACACCCACAGGAATGGATTGGTTCAAAGAACATGATCTTTTCTGGGATTCACACGATTTCAAACTTTCACACTGTACCAGAAGGCGTATTTTGCCTAGAAGATTAATACAACCAATTAACCTGTGATATGCAGCCATGGATCTGGCAAAGTGTTATTTTCCATCTTTATCAGGAAGGAGGAAGGGTAGTTTACATTCGTGGAGAATAGACGAATATACATTTAAGGAGCTATGCTGACTCTTCCGTCCTCTGTCATGATCTAGTCTGAAGGCACCTGGGCCGTGTGGATGTCTGAGGAACATCACATTGGCCCACCATATTGGTGGTATCATGTCAATCAAACAGGATGATCAAACCATGGTAAAACATGGGTGTTCCAGAGGGTGAATAAACCCTATAATGATTCAGAGCACGGACTTGTGGTGAAGACTAGTGTCCGGTGTGTAATATAGAGGAAAGTGAGTCAGTCCAGTCAATATTTAATCAGTTCGTGCTATGTACCATGCCTTGAGGATCTGTCCCCTGTCCTTGAGGACTTCTGGCAGGAAAAACAAGAGTTAAGTGCTCCGAAAGAGGAAGCAGCCCAAGGTGTTAGCAAGATGATTTCAATTATTCTAATTCTGCGGTTTTAATTGTAGATGGTTTCCTTTTAAGATCTAAATGACCTAAAACACTGGTTCTCTGCAAGAAAATTGTAACATTGCTCTCTGTTGTTGGGTAATATAGAAATGTTCTGTTGCCCAGAATTTACAAAGAATCTTTTCATTCAATGAGCTAAATGACCATACATAATACATTTAAATTATGACTTATACTTTTCTCATTTACCATTTGTTTTTGGTCTTTTATACCATAAGAAATTAATGAGGCTGAAAGTCTTAAACTGTGTTTTATGTATTTAAAATAATTATGATTAAAGGCCTTTTACACATGTGTATTTATCATGAATTCTCATTCTAAGAACTATTTTTCATGGTTCAAGTAGCAAAATTAATTTAAATCGGCAGCTAATGCACAGTTCTCAATTTCATGAGTCAACTGGATGCTGCTGACATTTTTATGTGGTGCCTCCTTTAATGTAATAAAAAAGCATTGCACTAAATGATGTGTCTAATATAGGAAGGGGTGGAGCACTCGTTATCTGAATCCCACACTGCTGTGTTCCAGGCCACGGCATGGGCCCGAGCGCTCCATCAGCTCAGTGTTCTCCATTGTCCTACAGTTGACTCATGACCAAACCAAAAAGGCTTATCAAGTACTAATCTTTACATCTGTGTCTGATTACATTTAAGGTGACTAATCCACATGCCTATCATTTTCCATCAGAGCAGAGAATAAATTTCCTATCACATGTCCAGGATCCCTAATACATGCCAGTAAGAGGATTGAGAGGAAAAAGGCTCTTTCACTCTACACGCGTACTATGAGCTGGCATTCGGTCTGAATATTCAGAACCCCTGGGCGCAGCCTCTAAAGAGGCCAGATTCCAAGGCAGAGTAAGAGCTCACGGCTCTCGGCAGTTCTCCCCGTACATCTGCTGGCAGTCAGGTGCTCCTTGTAGTACACAGTGTGTAATTATGAATATTTTCAATGTGGGTAGTTGAGCCCTTTTCTATTCAGCATGTAGCTGTGAGTGAAGCTGCAGACAATGGCCAGAACACTCTTTGTGTGAGCCTGAATTTATCTGAGAATATTGAAGTAAAGAGCCAAAGGGCTTTTTTCTCCCTTTCCCAGATATGCAGGGAAGAATAGAATCCAGTCTTTGTCTGGGTTGTTAATTTTAAAAGTGGTATGTGCAGAGATAATGCTTGAATAGATAACAGCTCTGGGGGTGCACAGGAAATTTGTATTATCTCTAGGAGGGACAAATTTAGTGCTATTTTGAAAGGGAAGAAATATACTGAGGATCCGGATATGATGAGGTGAATTTTTTGCTAATAAGACATCAAGACACTAAGAACTAGTATCAGCAGCAGCATGGAATGTTAGAAGAAATGTTGGCTTTGGGCCCCAGCTTTGCCAACTGTGAGATGTTGGGTGGTTAGGTCACCACTTGAAGCCTCAATTTTCTCATTACTACAATTAGAAGATTGTGCAAAATTCTTTCCCTCCCTAGTTCCTTCTTACTCTAATTGTCTGTGATCCTCTGGCACGCTTTTAAGACTGGGGCACGGGTAATATCTAGACATTGTGAATACTTCTGGATACTGGATATATTTCTACCTGCGGCGGTAAAGTATCATCATGGCCCCTCCTTCAAGAGAGAGAGTGCCTTTTGCAGCTTTAAGAAAGACCTTGATTGAGCACCTGATAATCAGCCAACACAGTACCGAGATAAGAATGTTATAGTCTCTACTGGCAGTGCTAAGGAGATGGAAACAGAGGACAAACTGCGAGATACAGACTACAAGTTCAAAATACATCAAATGAGGGCTATTGATACAGTGTGTGCACATATGGAGGTGAGACTTGAACTAAAATGTGAGCTGAGCTGTAGAGAATAGGTAGGATTTGGTTAAGTGAAGGAGAGATTAGTAGGTCATTGTTGGTTTAAGAGTGAATTGGTCAATCTCCCAGCAGGAAATAGATTCAATTGAATTGGGTAATTGAGAAGAGTCTAATAAAAAGATCATTTACACAGTTGTAGTCAGGGCTTTGGTAAACCGACACAGATGGTGCAGCGCCCTGTGCTAGCAACGGTGGGGAGCCATCACCTGCCTAGCTGCGAAGAAGCAAGGGGCTAGAGAGTTTACTATAACTAGACCGAAACGTCTAAAAGGAGCAGAGGCCTTAGAGAGGCGCCAAGGGAAGCCAACCCATGGCAGCTTGGCAAGCCAAAAATGGCAGAATAGATACCCCAGTCTCCCTGGGCCTTCAGTTTCTTTCTGAGGCTTCTCCCTGGCTAAATTCAGGAAGGTCCATAAAGATCAGCCTCTGGGCTACTGGTGGGAAAGAGTGAAAAGTGGATCTGGAGAAGAAAACCAAAGAAGTTCAGTAGAGTGGAAGACCATAAGCCTTCACAGATATATACATGGAAACCAAAATGAACCATGGGAGTGCTCTCTGCAGAGGGACTTGAATGTCCGGGAGGGGGGTTGCACATCTATGGCTGAGGAGCAGTGCTCCTTGATTGCAGGACCACAGTGGACTGTTGAAGAGTTTGGGGGGGGGGATGTGAAATTGCCTAGAGAACCCTTCTGAACATTTCTGGCATTGGTGAGAGATCTCACCCTGCCCACCCATTCAGACCTTCCCTTTTTGGAGGGACTAATTATTGATACCACTCATCCCTACTCATTCTTAAACCCTCAACTTCAGAAACCAAGTGTGTGTTAAGTAGATAAGAACTTCTGGTGCCTCAGCAAATAATAATAAAAGTAGAATTCTCACTTTTCATGTTAGAACTAGACCCATTGGTCCTCCAGTGCTCTCTCTTGCCATCCATCTAGGGCTTGCCCTCTCCGGGCTTTTCCTGGCATACCAGCTACCCTACCGTTAACTGGTCTCTCCTGTAAATGCTTTTCTCTCTGATTTCCAATGAAAACAAACTGATCTCAAAATGGGGAAACAGAAAAACACCAAAGATTAAATTTACCTTCTTCACAATTTTCCTATGGGCCAATACAACTAAATGGGGTTGTCAATTCTTTCTTCAGAAAGGCTTTGAAATGACCCTAAAAATTGCTCACCTGGAAAGTGGTGCATGCAATAATGTTCTAAAACAAACAAAATGACGTACAAGAGCTTTCTACTCTTTGCTGCCCTTTTCTTTCTATGTTAATTCAAAGTGGGATGTAGGGTTTTCTTATGGCAGCAAAGCTTCAACTAACAAGAAACTTGTATTAAGAATTTTTGTGCATGCTAACATACGAGCCAAATAACAATGCAATCTTTTATGCAGGAGTTGTTTTTATTTTTGTTTAGAATTCACAATTTCAGGATAAATCCTGGAATCAGTACAATTCATCCCCATGTTTTATATCTTATTTCCATCTCCCCAGAGTCCTATACTCTCTTCAGAATACTTATAATGAGACTCAAGACCCTCCACTGTCAAAGACTTCACTGTCTTCATCAGATTCTGATTACCAAGCCTAAAAAATGTGCCAAATGCTATTAAACAGAACTCAATTGTCAATTATTGTATTTCATTGTTTATATTTATATAGCTTGTATTATAAATATCCTTTTAATTCATCAGAATAAAATTTAGGCAATGCTTATCAGGCAGTTTTAAAAGTAAAATTGAGCAACAATTAATGAATGCATTTCCTTTATTGTCTGACATGATTGAATTAAAACCAATGGATGGAAGTTAATCCTAACCAAGCTGTCTCAAATTTAGTAGGATATATCTAGAGGAATTCAAGCAGAGGCCAACTAATTGCTTGGTGGTTAAGACATGAGAGGATTCAGACCTTGAATGAAAAATTAGTCTCTAAGGGCTTCTGAACCCTAAATTTCCAAGACTCCCTGAAAACTGAAATTGATAAACTCATTCATGAATACTTGTGGAAAATAAGGTACCCAGTGTGGAATAGAGTCTGATTTTTCAAAAATCTTTTTCTTTCTTAAAAGGCTATTGACATTTTATTCTAATTTTTTTTTTTATTTTACCAACTTCCCACCTCTGACCCTGGCATTGTCATCTTGATGAAATATAACTATTTTACAGTGGTTTTTTGATCATTAAATCCTATTTATTTCAAAATTGTTCAATCTGGAAACTTAGTTCCAAACCTCAATATTGCTTCCTTTCTCACCCCTTCCCCCACCCCAATAACCACAAATATTAAATATTTGTAAGGCATTTTCTTATGTTGCTCCCCAAGCATTTCAGTAAATCATTATCGTCTAGACACCAAAAGAAAGTCAGAAAACATTGCTGGAAGTGAAAATTCTTTAGGGATTTTTATTCAATATTAGAGCAATTAAATAGGACATATTATTGAACAACAGAAAGTACTTTCTTTACAATCTGCACACTTAGCAGACGCATCATTAGCCATCAAGCCAACACTTAAGTTCAGGGCCACAGTCTGAAAAAACACTGCTTTGTACATGGATACATTATCTTTCTTTGGAAAATACTTAACACTTTAAGTAGAAGATGAAATATTGAATTCCATATCAAAGCTACAATTAATATAGTATGATTATTTAGAAATATCTGATATCTAGAGTGCATAGCGGGAATAAAGCTATTAAAGTATAACAACAATCCTCTTCATTTACTCAAAAGATACTTACCCGAAGCCCTTGTGTAATTCAAATCTGCCACAGTTTCAAGGCAAATCCTGCCACAGGATGGTGGGTGTTTCTGCTCATAGGCTAATGTGGTCAGGCCAGGTGGCAGAGACTAAACTCAGTTTACAATTCAGCTTTTAATATAAGGTAATTTTTATTTGTGGGGCGGATACACATTATTTCAAGATTTGTGCATAAAGTGCAGCTCTGTTAATATGTTTGCATTGCACTGTTTCAAAATTACACAGTTGAAATTTACACTATCGAGCTACCTGATTGTATTGACGGCTTTTCCGGCTACTTGACATTCTAAGGAGGGTTCCATGGAGGCCCTGCTCAGGTTGCCTCTACATTGTCGAGCTGTATGAAGAAGAGGTGAGAGGAAAACTGTAGAGAGACAGGCTAAACTGATTTACATGAGAAAAGACTAGTTGCTACTTAGGGGTGCCTGTGTGTGTGTGAGTGTGTGTGTGTGTTTACCTTTATGCAGAAAGAGAAGCAGAGAGGGACAGCAGTGAAAGAGACCCAGAGAGAAAGAGGAGTGGTGAGGGAGGAGAATCACGGCCCGCTGAAGTCAGGGGCCACATGGTTATACTCGCAGGGTGAGACTTCCTTTTTGCCTCATTTTCAAGAGACAGAAGTAAAACCTCATGCTATTTTTAAATGCTTTTGCTATTGAATATTTTGAGCTGAATGCCAATGCCCCTTGTTGATGTTGAGAGAAAGGCAGCTTGGATGCATTTAGGGTCTCAGTGTGAGCTGCTTAACGGCTTGAGTGGCTCTGGGGAATGTTGTCAGGCATTCAGACCACTCACCGCGCTGCACTTAAGATGACGTGAGAAAGTGACGCCTGGATGGGTGCATCCAGGTTAGAGAAGTCCACAGAGAGGATTGTTGGTGGGTGTGGCACAGGGTCTTGGAAGGTCCTGCTTGTACTCAGGGCTATCAACATAGACGGTACATCTGGATTCCCAGGTTCCACATGCCTAGGCCCACTGTGGACTTGTCCTTTACGACATCTACAGGGCGTTCTCCCCCAGTAAAGGGCAGGAAGATTCCCTGGGTCATGGAAAGAAGTACCTTTTGATACCTCTGAATGCCTTATGACAGCAGAGTCCCTCTCCTGGATCCCATGCTTACCCAGAAAGCAGGCTTGTAAGGTAGGCAGCAGAGAGAACGTGGCCAAGTAATCGATCCATTTTATGAATATTAGACATGCTAGAAGCTAAGTGACAGAAGTAGCTGTGTGGTGAGTGTGAGCACAGTATAAGACTTTAGTGCTAGTCTAAGCAGCAGAATGGCACATGTCTGAGGCATGCCTGGTACAGGCAGGATGCCTGAGTTTGAGACCCACATCTGCAGCTTTGGCAGCTGCATGAATTTGGGCAAATTACTTAACTTCTATGTGCCTCAATTTTTCAATCTGTAGGATGGGAAAAATAATACAGCTTGTTATGAGGATTATACGAAGTATTGTGTTGGTAATTTAGTAATGCCTTAGTAACGTTTACCCCATTGGACATTGCCTGGCACATAGTAAGGACTATGGAAGGATTTGTTAAATAAATGCTCTAACCCTGCCATTCTACAGACAAGGAAACTTCTCTGAGACCTAATTGGCTCCAAGTTTTCATAGGGATTTCTCCAGTCTGACCATAAAACCTTGTATTCATGAAGTCTCTGGTATCACAAATTCTGAGAGAAAAATTTTTATAAGTTGTTTCTCAGTGCAGATCTGGACCATGGTTGGTGGTAATAGTCTGATGATATTATCTCATAATCTGTAACAAATGTTCCACCACAGTGTGGTGTGTTGGTGAAGAGGTGTTGTATGGGAATTCAACACATATGCATGATTGTTTTATAAGTTCACAACTTCTGTTGTAAAAATATATTTAAAAAATAATAATAGGTATGGACTATATAACGATAGGTGTGGACTATAGTTAGTAGTAATATTTTGATGATATTCTTTCATAATTTGTAACAACTGTTTCACAACAATGCAAGGTATTGGTGGTGGGGTGATGTATGGGACCCCCATATGGTGTTGTGTTATGCATATTTGTTTTGTAAGTTCACAACTTTTATTATACACTTATGATTTATGTAGGTTCATGTATGAATAATATACTTCAATATAATTAAAAATAATAAAAAAGAAAAAGTATTTCTCAGTACAGAGTGGGGCTCTTTGATACAGACTGGTCTTTACATTCAAATCTTCAGGTTGTCACATCCCTGGACCAGACCACTGAATAGAGGCAGATCCAAGCTGGGAACAGAAGTGGATAAGTGGAGGTCTGGGAAGAACTAGGAGGGAACTGGGAGGAGGTAGGAAAAGGCATGTTTATTTCTTCCATAAAGATCACCACAAATCTCCAATTGCTGGGGGATATATAAGCATATTTAAAGCAGGTGGCTTCCTGTCTTCTCCCCCCTCCACCCCATCCTTGTAATAGACTTATTTTGTAGCATAAGGATGCAAATCACCCACATTGCAAGGGGCTCTGTAAAACTCAGTACAAACTGCAAGTCATGTTGGGAAGAGGAGAGTGTGAACATTTCAGACTCCAGATGGAGAATCCAGCAATGAGCCTGTTTTTTCTGTATGGTTGGTGGAATCTACCTCATTAGTGAGGGCAAAGCCCTGGAAATCACTGGAGCACGGTCACCTCTGCATGATGTCTCTATAATTGTGGCAACTTAGAATTGGATCGGCCCTCAGCAGTGCTTTTTTGTTTCTTGAGTGATGTGTTATTACTTACACCTAGATGTGTTGAGAAATGCCTTTCTCACTCCTTTGCTTTTCTAGCATGCCTTAATCAAAATGAACACATTGAATATGCTGATAATAACAATTATGTGACCTCCCTAAGTGACATCACAAAGCAGAAAATATTAAGGCTGACCCCAAATATGTGCTTTTTGTTAAAACTGGACCTTGCAATTTATAGGAATAATATTATAATCTACAGTTTTCAGAACATCATTGCATTATCTCATTTTATTATTGTATAGAACATACAAGATAAAACATATTGTTATATACAAATATTCAACAATTATGAGGTGTATAATTGTATATATAATATATGTGATATAAAGGCAGATTAGCGTCTTATCCACATTTTACAGAGGAGACACCTGAGATTGAAAGAGTGTATAATACCAGGCAATAAACAATAACACTGTAAAAACTCATTCATTCAACAACGACAAAACAAAAAAAACCTCATTCATTTAGTCATCCATTCACTCATCGAATATCCATTGTGCACTGGGCCAGGCACTATTCTAAGTTCTGGGAATATAGTGAAGAGCAAAGCCTAAAAGACCCTGGTTCTCCTCAAGTTTACATTTTAGTGGGGGAAGACAACTATTAAACAAGTAAACAAAAAGGTAATGTAAAATAGTGAAAAATGTTATAAGAAAATAAAATTGTTGATGGGATTAAAAGGGACTTTGGATTGGGAGGTGAGAGGAGGCCTTTCTGAGAGATGCCAAGCGAGCTGAGAATTGAGAAAAGCCAAAAACAGCCCTGTGAAGATCTTGGAAGAAGATGGAAGACTCCTGGGTCAGACCTATGGCACAGGAAACAGCTTGAGCCTTATGCTTGCATCAGT